>JANHGN010017551.1:0-59739 GCA_024605025.1 Megaceryle maxima | reverse complement strand
AGAAAGGGGGGAAAAAAGAAGAAAGGGGGGAAAAAAGAAGAAAGGGGGGAAAAAAAAGAAGAAAGGGGGGAAAAAAAAGAAGAAAGGGGGGGAAAAAAAGAAGAAAGGGGGAAAAAAAGAAGAAAGGGGGAAAGAAAAGAAGAAAGGGGGGAAAAAAAGAAGAAAGGGGGGAAAAAAAGAAGAAGTGGGGGGAGGGAAAGAGAAAGGGGAGAGAAAAAAAAAAAAGGCAAGAAAGATATTTCTAAATACTTTGTAAACTTACCAGGCTTAGCAGGATGGCTTTCTTTGTCTAAACGATTTGAAAATTAGGTTAGTAATCAAATTTCAGAAGAGACCAGGTAAAATCTGCAAATTTACTACAGCTTTTTCTCCAATAACTTCCTTTCACATGGATGCCACACTATGGCAGAACAGAAAACTATTCTAACAAGTTACACGGTTAGAGAGGTTAGAGAGTTTAAAACAAAACCCACCAATTTAAATATGTCTAAAAGCCTGGACACTGATGTTAAGACTTTAGCTTTTCTGGAATCACAGACATTTTTATTTCTCCTTTCAGACTTTGACACACAAGGTACTAAATGTCACAGGGGAAGAAGAGCTGAACCCACATCAAGTCAAGAAAAAGATTCCTCTTAATGCAAGGGCTTAGGACTACTCTCCAGCAATTCTGTGAGTAGGTTTCCCACCCTAATACTGCTACTGCTTATGAGACATGAAACCAAAGCAACCTGCCCTTTATACAATGATGAAATAAAGAAATTCCCACTAGATTCACAGATTAGAAAAATCTCTGTAGTAATGAGTTTTTCTCATGTTATCCCTTGTATGTGAATCTCAATATTGTCTGCTAAATCTTATACTAATATCAACTATTTCAGCTGCTAAAAAAGACGTCTATTTTCTATAAACTGCAGTCCAAAATACCTGATCATTCTTTATGGGCTCACTTAGGGTCTTCCCACTCTTCTGTAATAATAACCTGGCTTGTCTTATTTCATCCTATATTTGAGGAAAAAAACAAACCAGTGAGAAAAGATATACTCAGATTTCAATATTCTACAGTACAATGTAATAAGACACATTCAATACAAACCTAGAATATCAAGCTAATGCATCTGTCCTTCACCAAAGCAGTTAAAGCAAGATCTCACCTTGACACACAACTAATTCACAGTCATAAAACCGCTCAGATTATTCAGGCCCCCTTGGTCCCTAGAAGTATCAGTCCTTCAACCCATTACAGAAATGCAGCTGAGCTTTAAGCACAGGAAAAATCTCACTGAAATCAAGGCCTTATTCTTGTAACTAAAATTTTCTCTGTGTGCTGGCAAGTTCAAAGATTTGCCACCAAAGCAACCACTTGATATCCTTGAAGGCACCTAGATGACTACTTTTAAATGAAATTCCAAACCAGACTTTGAAAATTGCCAGAAATGAGTCACAATATCACTGGATGTTTCTGCCTGTTCACAAATATGTGATCAAGTTTTGCATCTTACACTCTTCCTTTAAACGTATCTTAAGCTTTTAACTATGGAAAACAGGTACACGTAAACAAAGACAATAAAACTGTATCCTCATGTTATCCATAGTCTACATAAAGAACTACCCCTCTTAGGAGAATTTATGAAATTATTTGACTTTTCTTCAACAGGCACATCACTATTTGCAAGTGTATTTTAATTCAAGAAGGTGTGAACTAATCCCAGCTATCCAAATCCCTGAATGTGCTATAAAAGTTTCTTGTTGTTAGATATAATGTACATTTACTGAACTATATTATTGTACACATATAGAGAGATATGTATTCATACCATATACACAGACAGACACAACACACTCATTCTGCAAGAGACAAGGAAATATCTCATGTACACACAATTTGAGAGGGTTCTTCTGCTTTAATGGAGCTTTCCCTTAAAAAATAGATATTAAAAAAAAATTAAAAAATCAATCAATAACAATTCCTTTAACATACTGACCAACCAGCTGCCTCTCATACAATGTGCTGCACTTTTTCCTGTCACCCCGATAAATTTATGCAGAAGTGGCTTGACAGAAAAGCATATCTTCCTAAGAATTTTGGTGTCATGACAGTTCCTGAAATTTAGAAACTACACTTTATAACCAGAAACGTGTTTAGCATCACACCTTCCATAATTAATGCTAAAATTATAATAATCATTCTCTGATATAAAAAGGGCTTACAAATCTGTTGTACTCCTCCTTTAGGGGAGGATTCCTTTCAGTATAACCACTTGGAAGAGAATCAAAGAGCTTCATGAGCTTCAGATTAAGCTGCACACAAGGATGGGTTTGCAGATCACCCAGCAGAGATTTTGGGTGCCTGAGATGGAATTTGGCAAAGCTGTCTTCTTCAGCAAGCCTGTCCTCTTTCCGAAGCTGCGACAGCTCCCCATCGTGAGTCCTCCAGCAGCTGGCTGTATTTAAAAATGCCCTGTACAGCTGCTCGTCTCATTTCTCTTCTCTTTGGGGGTTTCCTGATTCTTGATTGAGCTAATTCAACTGTGGGTACAGCAGCCATGGTCTAAACAGGGCTGCTGAAATGGAGTGCCCAGGAATGCCTCTTGTTTTATGTAATTATATATAGAAATGCATACACATGTGTTTCTATTTCTCATTTACATGTACATATATACATTTTCTTTTTCCTCAGAAGCCTTCAAATAATATTATTTTACATATTAGCAAAGTCAAAGTTCGTAAGGTTGACTGAAAGATCAAACTGGAAGAGGGCAGATTTAGATTAGATATTAAGAAGAAAACTGTCACTCTGAGGGGGGTGAGGCACTGGAATGGGTTGCCCAGAGAGGCTGTGGATGCCCCATCCCTGGAAGCGTTCAAGTCCAGGCTGCATGGGGCTCTGAGCAACCTGGTCTACTGGGAGGTGTCCCTGCCCATGGCAGCAGGGTGGGAACTGGATGATCTTTAAGGTTCCTTCCAACCCAAACCATTCTATGACTGTTAACCCTCCCACTACCAGACCCATTTTGTGGCAGGAACATGGAGCTGCTGGTGCTGGGGCAACGCTGTCCTGCTGAGCCCTTGCACCTGAGGTGACATCTCGGTGCCAGGGGTATGGGGGAGAGTGTGTATCCCAAACACCCACCCCTCCATGTGTGTCCGTGTGTCCCAAACACCCGTGTGTGTGTGTCTCCCAAACACCCATCCCTGTGTGTGTGTGTGTGTCCCAAACACCTCTGTATGTGTGTTCTAAGCACCCCTCCCCGTGTGTGAGTGTGTCTCAAACACGCCTCTCTCCTGTCACCGGTGCCACGGCATTGCACGAAAAGGCGCCGAGGCCGAGCAGCGGTACTCACGGGGGTCTTGAGGAGCAGCAGGGGATCCAAGACGTCCGTCCAGAGGAGAAACCTCTGGAAAAAAGACTAATGGAGACCCGTTTCAGGGGGACGAGGCGTTATCTGGGAGGCAGCCCCCCCCAGCCGCGCTGCCCCGGCCCACCCTGTCGCCCCGGCCCCTCCAGATCCCCCAGCCCCTGACCTGTCCCTCCGCCCTCCAGAACTGCAGGTTGGCGTCCATGGAGCCGCGGCACCGGAAAAGGGCCGCCGGGGGACGGTCCGGCTGCTGCACGCTCCGCCCGGGAACGGCGCCGCCGCGCCGGCGTCCCGCCAACCGCGCCGCGCCGTGCCTCCCGCTTTGCTCCTGGGCCGCCTGCCCGCTCCGACAACGAGCTGGGCCCCGAGGCGTCAAGCCCCTGCCGCGGAGGAAGGAGGGAGGCAGGGTGGCCGGCGGGAGGCAGCGGAGGACCGGCGCCTGCAGCCCGGGAGCACGCTCGGGGCAGGCCGGGTCAGGAAAAGCCCGATCATCTTTTCCCCTTCAGCAGCTTCCCCCTGTGCGACCCAGGAAGGCAGAGCCAAAGAGCATGACTGCACAGAAACCCCGTGTCCTCCACATTGACTTAAAATGGCTAAGAGAAAGATGCAGCCAGGTAAAGACCATGGCAGGAGGTGGGATCGCCATGACCTTTAAGGTCCCTTCCAACCCAAACTGTTCTCTGACTCCAGGATCCTATAATTCTGTGATCAGTGTGTCACCGCCCTGCAGTTTCACAGGCACAAACAGCCCCCACCAATGCTGCTAGCATGTCATTTTGCATTAGTGAGCTGTCCAAGGGTTTAAATTCACATGGTGGGAGTCCAGGAGAGTCAGGGTACTGGGAAAATGGTGTGGGTACCAGTGCATCTACCCAAAACCAAACTAAAACCACTTGGGATTGAAAAGAGATTTGCAAGTATTGAAAACTGGAGCATCACCGGGCACCTCACAACATCTGGCTCATTTTTGCATCCTTTCACTTACATTGCAGCTTTGACACCTGTTACAAAGCCAAGCTGGGACACACAACAGCTGCTTTGCCAAGGGGGGTCCCTCATGCTTCTGCTTAAGTCCTTTTCCCTGCTCCAAAGGGCAGAAGGTGAAAACTACAAACCCATTCGGTATTATGTGGATGTATCTGGCCCTTCAGCAGCACACCTGCTACTTCCTGTGTGGCCTACACGCACAGAAGCAGCGGCAGCTCCTAGCAGCTGGCTGTGAACAAAGGTATAGAAGGTAAGTTTCTAAGGCAATGCAACTTTATGCAACTTCAAAGTAAGAGAAACAGGAAACCAGGGGAAAAGTGAAAGAAAAGCAAAGCGATTCAGCTGCTTCTAGTCCATGTTAAGGTTTATTTTTCTAGCTACAGATAGGCGACATTGCTTTCAAGCAGTACAACATTTCACCTTTTAAGTTTTTCCTGGAGACAGATTCAAGCAAATAAGCAAGGCTTTAAATGACTTAAGACTGTCATTAAGCTCCTGTAACTACACTACTGGGATTCAAGCTTTTCCCATCTCCCAAGCAAAATGCAAGTTCTTCATGCTTGTTAATGTCCCTGTGTTGCTGCACTGCATCTTTTGACTAGATGCAGGATTAAAATGGCACATCTTTACATTCATTTCACGTTACAGTGCCTTTACACAGGAACCAGGGTGGTTTGTTGGGGTTTTTGTTACTCGTTACATTCATCTCTTCCTCTGCAAAATTCACTAAGAGCAAACAATGTATCAAAATCCTATTTTCTCTATTGTTTCCATTGTTTCAAGCTCTTGTTACAGAAATCAATTTTTCCTGTGAGAAAACACGGGACACTTCCTGTTCCAAAGCTAAAACCTAGTGTAAGTCAACTGTATTTTATGTACTTGTCACATTCAGAAAGAAGATGAGTAGTCAAAGAAATTCATTAAATGGAAGTTGCAGAAGGCAGGGAAAAAAAGTCTTCAGTTTTACACTTCTTTTTAAAACCAGAGAAGGGAGTCAAGTCAGTAAATATTTCAACATTTAATTTCTTTTAAAGCATCAGAAAATTAGAACTTTGATTTTTGTCTTTTTTTTTTTTTATAATCACGGCTGCTTTCCTAATGTCCTCAGTTTATGGTAACTAAGAGTTTTGTCCACATAATTTCTGTGTTTATTTATGCACTTTCTCAAAATATTCTTTAGAACCTTCTGGGCTTGGTTTGATCTGTCAAGAAAAGAGAGTTTAGTTACTATGTGTTATAAATTAAGATTTAAAAATTACAGATTTGATGCTTTTACCCAAAAGAACCCAGGCATTCTTTATAAAAATTACATTATTGCTGTTTCTGCACTCAGCTGAAAAATTAAAGCCTAAATGATGTACAAGCTTCTACTTGCAAACTTTAAGTATATAACACATTTTTCCTGCTAAATATCAAGCAAGGGCATTAAGTAAGTAAAATATCTGAAGACAACTGGTGGAGAGTGCAAGTCAAATTTGGAGTTTTAAATACAATTTGTGTCTTCAAAAAGAAAATGGGTGACTTTCTTTACAGAAATCATTTATCACACAACTAGACTGAACTGGACCAACTGACAAAAGCCTCAGATTTAGACAAGAGGTACAGACTCAAGCACCACATGCTGAAGTGTTCAGCCCTTCAGACATGCAGAGTCTATATTTAGAAAAGTGATATTTAGCAGATGCTTACCGTAGGGGAGTCTGGAGTCCAGTTTGCCGGGCAAACCTCTCCGTGTGTCTCCACGTACTGGAATGCTTTCACCAAGCGGAGGGTCTCTTCCACGCTGCGGCCCACGGGGAGATCATTGATACTTAGATGCTTGATGATCCCATTTGGATCAATGATGAAGAGACCTCTGTAATTGAGCAAGAATTTAGGGAATGCAAATTATGTTCCAAGACCAAACATAAGAAACCGGATGAACTATTTCAGCAAGGTAGTTAATGCTTAAATGCACATATCAGAGTTGAATAAACAGCAGCAATATGGCATTTGATATACTGTTTGCTTGTGAAGATCATCCAAGGACTGAAACACCTCACCTATGAGAACAGGTGGAGAGAGTTGGGGTTGTTCAGCCTGAAAAAAAGAAGGTTCTAGGGAAACCTTATAGCAGCCTTCCAGTACTCAAAGGGGGCTACAAGGAAGGCTGGGGAAGGACTCTTTATCAGGAGTGTAGTGACAGGACAAGGTGTGATGGTTTTAAACTGAAAGAGGGTAGGTTTAGATTAGATATAAGGAAGAAATTATTTACGGAGATTGGTGAGACTCTAGAACAGGTTGCCCAGAAAAGCTGTAGATGCCCCATCCCTGGAAGTGTTCAGGGTCAGGTTGGATGGGGCTTTGAGCAACTTGGTCCAGTGAGAGGTGTCCCCGCCCATGGCAGCGGGGTTGTAACTAGATGATCTTTAAGGTCCCTTCCAAGCCAAACCATCCTATGATTCTGATCAAAAGCCAAGAACCAGTTAACTGGTATGGTACTGGGAAATTACAAAGTATGCATAAAGACTATTAAAGTGAGATAGATCTACAGCAAAGGTAGAACCTCTAATTCCATCTATAAGTCAAAGTTGACAGCTGGTGTCCTTCACGTGTCTTTTCGATATGAAAATCTGAAGGTACTGAGTGAAGAGCTGCTTATGCACCAAGCTACCAAGTTCAATCATATTGTGTATAGACATTGGTGAAAACACAAAAATCCCAGCCTTGCCATACTAATTAACTTGTCAAGAAACATCAGAAGTTCCTGACGCAAAGAGATAAGGAACCAAAGGTCTTCAGAAGACTCATACTTAATCCAATGTTTCTCAGGGACCACTATTTGCTTTTAGTAAGTATTCCCATGGTGGAGAAGGAAATGTCATTTTATTGTAGATAATTACGGGATTGACTGTAGCAGCCTCTAAGACAACTACTTTAGGATAGCTGGCTTTACCCCTGCATGCATTGTCAGAGAGGCCTGGAGCCATTCTCAATGGCCATAATGGCCATGTGTCTTGTTCCTAGGGTAGGATCCATCAGAAGTTCTGCAGAAGACCTAACACCTTACAGTTTTCATTTGATCCTTGTGCACTTTCCCCTGCAGGAGGGGACAGCACAGCTCACATTGTTCCAGACTGGTTTGTGTCACAGCAGAGTTGGTGGCAATCACGTGTTACCTTAGGGCTATGCCAGGTCCTTCTAGAAGCACACCGTAATCACGGGAGATCTGTTTTGTGAGGTCCGACAGGACTGGAATATTCATTTTGCCCAAACCGCCACTCTAGAAAACAGAGGAGGATTTTTTACAAACTTTGTTACAAAACATTTTTAAGGATTTTTCTTCTTGAGTTGCTGGGTTCGGTGCTCTTCAGGCTGTACCAACAACAAAGTATATTCATGCCATTTGCTCCATGAAAGGAACCACGGGTGTCTGAGAGGTTGTTCTTCGGTTTTGGTTTGGTCTGGGTTTTTTTTAAGTAGTCAGGAACATTTGGTTTCTTTGAAACATGAAAACTTCTTTTGGACTGAGCATTTTAGAATCACTTATTCTGGTGGTAACAGTCTACTTATGACAACAGTAACAGATTCAGAAAGAGTTCCCTCGGACTCCGCTCAGGAGCTTGGAATACAAACATTTCTGCTGCATATTTAGGTGTCCAAAATGAAACAAGATGAACACGATGACGATGGAAGGAAAACCAAACCTGAATGCTATGAACAGACAAAACACAAGGCTTCTAACAGCATACTACGTACATCAGAGTTCTGCTGCTCTCTCTGTTTAGTACATAGATTTTTTTCCTCCCTCAAATCAGTTTAAATACTATCTGAAGAGTCAACCAAAATTTCTTTCAGTTTTGCAACATACTGGAACTGGAAAAGAGATAAGCTCTCTATCCTTGAAACAAGCCCAGCGTTTGTTAGCTTTGCTGTTCCTGGCATCATCAGCAAATCGTTGTGTAACCTCAGTCACTCAGACCCTGATCCTGCAAGTGCTTGTCTGCAGCAGAGTTCTCATATGCAGAGGTCTGAGCATATATGTTGGAGAAACCGAGGCCTTCACTTCTCCGGGTGTCAGCTTCCCATCTGCGCAACCCTAGAATTCTTTCCACTCTTTGCAGGGCGTTTTGCTGCCCGTGCACAGAGCCGTGCCTGACTGGCGTACGCTGAACAACTTTCATATAAAGGGGTCAAGCTAGTCCACAGTCACGTTTTTGAGCTTTCAACAAAATGTGCAGAAAATCAAATACTCCTGATGGGCTCAGCCAAGCCACACTGAACCTCACCGGCTCTCCTCCCGCCCCTGTATGTTCCCGTGGCAGAGCTGTGCACCTGAGGGCAGCCCAGTGCGCGAGCACGGCTGCAGGCTGCTGTCCACATGGCTACTGACAGCACAGGCACTCCCGCACCTTCCTGTGGCACTTCTGATTCTCTACAGCTAACCCAACCAGCGAGATGCTTTATCAAAAGCATCTGGAGGAGCCTCCTCTCCAGTAGAAGGTTGTCTTCATCACTTTCGTTCCCTGAGGAAAGCAGAGGAGCTCTGTATTGCAAAAGTGGAACCATTTCAGCACGGGAAAGTTAATAATACAAGTGCTCCAATGAACTGGTGGTTCTTCCACTTCCAACCTGAAGCCACCACCCTTAGGTACTGGTTAACAGTAACCACTCAAGAGCTGCTGTTCATCTTCTCTGATGGAACACACAAACCATCAGCTGTAATGAGCAGCTCAGGACACTGACATGTATACTGAGCATTTGTCTTTCAGGATAAACATATAAGGATATAAAGGATGCAACCTACAAGACTATCAAGAGAGCAAAACAAAGATTAAAGAAGAAATACATAAAAACGAGGGAAAAAACCCCACTAAACCACAAAAAAACCCACCCCAAATTATTACAGAAAAGATCAAGAAAACAAAGATTGAGGTCAGAATTATGTCATGAAATGTAGAAGTTCATCACATATCACTTTAGGCAGTCTACTGAAATCAGTGTTTGCCCAATTGTTTATTCAACTCTTCTCAGGAGCTCCTGTGACAAGAAAACAAATCGACAGGGAAAGTCCCAAACAGCTGCTCAATTCATACCTTTCGTGGTGTATTTATCCAGGCCAGGTGACAAAAATGGGAATCCACAGAAACTGCCACCACGTCACAGTTCACATCGCGGAATTCATTTGCTTTGTTGCTGAAAGCCACAATTTCGGTGGGGCAGACAAAGGTGCTGAGTGGGAAGAGAGGGAACAGGCTGTGATGATTCTGCCAACTTCTTAGAGAATTTTTTAGACAATAATATCACGTCTGCTTCTAGACACTCAGGGCTGCAGAGCATTTTCTTTAGCCTGGTAATTTAACCTTGCTTCCTGCTCAAGATTCATTTCAGTCAGTCTCAAAGCAACAGCCACAGCTATGTGGCTGGCACAACAGTTTTCAACTCTCAATTCTAGGCAGATTTTGTGTAGAGACGGGAGGAACTGTCTCTGCTAGCCCCCTCCTAGATGAAGAGTTTTTAGAAACCGTAAGAAAAAGGACTTGCAGGTTAAATCCTCCCCCACATACAGCAGGATGCTCTTGGTGATTCAAGTCTTCTGGATGGCCTGTTCACCTTTTGCTGTGGAGCCGTTTAGCTGCAGTCCTGCTGGCCCCGCTTGCTTAACATGAAACAGTCTCCAACACGACCCTGAACTACAAGGCAATGCCCTCGCCCCTGGGATCTGACTGCAAGAGGAACCACACTTGCCAGGCCACACCTGCCTCCTGAAGCAGTCCCAGCAGCTAGAAGATGCTCTCCAGCCACCAGACCCACTGCTTTAAACACAGTGGCCGTTTGCTGCTAAGTCTTATCACTGCCGCTCTAGAAACAGACACATCTGCCCTGTGAGACTAGCCCAAACGAGGCGAAACCAGCCACTTCAGACACCAATCATCTGCACCTCTTCTGATGACCTTCAGCAAGGCAGGAGGCCCATCAAAAGGGAAGAAACGCGCACTCACAAGTCCAGGGGGTAGAAGAAAAGAACCAAATATTTCCCCTTGAAATCATCCAGGCTCAGCTCTTTGAACTCTCCGTTAACAACGGCCGTGCCCTTAAAGAACGGGGCGTGTTGTGTGACCGCTGGAGCCAACCGCGTGGAGCCTGCGGGGGAGAAAACAGAGCTGCGGGCCAGGCCGCCTACAGCCGAGTCCCGGGGCCGGGCCAGGCCGGGCCGCCTCCTCCTCCCGGGCGCAAGAGACGCTCCCGCCGCCTCGCCCGGGCCGAGCCCAGAGGCGTGTTCGCGTGTGTGCGTCCCCGCCGCACTTACCGAGGCTGAAATGTCGACGGGCGCAGGGCAAGGGCCGCGCCGTCAGCTTCCTCCCGACAGCGGCAGTACCGGGCACCTGCGGGGGCACAGGGAGGGTCAGAGCTGCCGGAGCTGTGACACGGGGCAACCCGGAGAGGTCACTCGCCCACTTACCGCGGTCCGCAGGAGCCTTCCCAGCGCGGCGGCCATGTTGAGCGCGGCGGCGGGCGGAGCTGGGTCCCTCACCCGCGGGGAGTGACGGGGCGGGGCTGCCCCCGGTCCGCAGCGCTGCCCGCCCCCCCCGGCAGGCGTTGACCGCCGGGCCTCCTGCCTCCTGGCCGCGCTCTGTGCCCCTGAGCGGGGCACCCGGAGGGGACCGCCCTGGGCTGCGGATCTGCGGCCGCGTCCTGGCACGCAGCGCGGCTGCCGCGCTGAGGCGAAGCCGCGGCGGGGGGCAGGGTGTTTGCGGCGGGTGTCCCGGTGCCGGGGCTGGTTCTCGGACCTAGTTTAGGTGTGTGCTGACAGAGGTCAAAACGGAGCAAACAGCGCGGGCTTGTGCTCAGAAACCTTCCAGATACAAACTTGTCAAATGCAATTGAAATTCTGACTTTATAGAACTCTCTTAGTTTATAGTCGTTTAATCGTAATTAAACAATTACGACCCGATAGCCGTGTGCCTGCTTAGCTCCTCCGGGCTGTGAGCTGATGCAAACCGAAGTCATCGCCTCATTTCCCACACGGGCACTTACAGCTGTTACCCGCCGTGCTGCGTTAGGCCGGAGGTGTGTCTGTCACCTCTGTCACCATCTGCTCCGGAGGCTTGTCCCAGTTCTATTGCTGCACGCACCGACCCTGGGCAGCCACACAGCTCCAGGCCTAGGAGGAGCAGTTTGGGTGCGCATTAGCTCTGGGGAAGGCAAGAGAGTCATAAACCCTGTTGCAGGCCCCCCATCTCCTGTCAGGGGAAAGGTACAGCTTGCGGAAGGCACTGTGCCCGGTGCTCTTCTGTTTCCCTGAAGCTGGTGTCTTCAGGGAGCGAAGCCCTGGTCCCCACAGCTCAAGCTAAAGGAGCTACTTTAACAGAGTCAGTCTAGCACTACAAGGTTTTCTCAGGCTATTATCGTTGAATACCTGATAGTGACAGCAACAGAGATCACCATCGCCAAGAAGTTCCAGCTGCCTGCCCTGTTTTAGGTTGTGTGCTTTGGAACAGCACAAGCGGCATCTGCAACCCAGAGTATGGAAAATCAAACATTTTCTAAAAGTCCGTTTTTCTTAGCTTCTTTTTGTGTGTTTCTTCATCAAAGTAGCAGTGAAATCGAGCTGAATGCAGTTTCACTTCTGGGTTTTGGCAATTTCTATTTTAATATTTGGATTTATAAATATCCACAGCCTTTTATGAAAGAGAGATCCCAGCTTGTGAACTAGAGAGAAGTCTGGATCCACTGGCAGGATAAGCTCAGTCATCAACATCTGGTGCCAAAGCCAAAGGCAGACAGAGTAATGTCAGCTACCTCCCAGGCCCCTGGGGTGAGCTCAAGGGATGTCAAATCTATAGTTCTGAAAAAATGAGCAAACTTATTCCTGGTACTGGTCTGTCTGGTGTAGTCTGGTTGCCTCTCTGAGCCTTCAGAAGAGGGAGGTTGTGTGCAGCCTGGCTGTCAGGGTTGGTCACTAGTTGGTTCTACAACAACCAGGAACTGTTCAGGACAGTGTTAATCAGTGTTGTCCAAGAGCATGCTGAGACCATTCTGTACAATTAACATCATCACCAGTTTCAGCCACTGGTACCATTCTATGTCACTCTTGAATTTATTAATCCAGATGTAGTTGGATTGAAATGACAGCTGGAAATGCGGTTCTGATAATCTTCTCAGCAGAGCAGCCAGAATAATGTTATCTAGACATATGTACGCAGAGATCCTGCGTGGTTGGCTGGGCTGGTGATGAAGATGGAGGTGTCCAAGAGGAGATGATGAAGATGGAAGTATTCTGCACAAGGGAGCAAGAGAAGAACTGTTCCTATAGTCATGGTGAGATCACAGAATCATTTACATTGGAAAAAAACTTTAAGATCATTGATTCCAACTGTCAACTTACCACAGCCGAGTCCACCGCTAAATCACATCACTAAGCGCCACCTCTACACACTACATCTACTCCAGGGATGGTGACTCCACCACTACCCTGGGCAGCCTGTTCCAGGGCTTGACAACCCTTTCAGTGAGGAAATTTTTCCTAATATCCAGCCTAAACCTCCCCTGGTGCAACTTGAGGCCCTTTCCTCTCATCCTATCACTTGTTACTTGGGAGAAGAGACCAACTCCCACCTGTCTCCAACTTCCTTTCAGGGGTTGTAGAAAGTGAGAAGGTCTCCCCTGAGCCTCCTTTTTCTCCAGGCTAAACAACCCCAGGTCTCTCAGCTGCTTCTTACAGGACTTGTGCTCTAGACCCTTCACCAGATTCGTTGTCCTTCTTTGTACAAGCTCTGTCACCTCAGCAGATGTGGGGAAAACAAACGTGGACACTAAAGGACACAGATAACGCCAGTATGGGGTCCACCCATGTAGTAGTCTAACTGCTTCCTGCATCCACTGATTTCCTTGAATTCAAATACACTTGCTAATGCTCCTGAGTGTGCAGCTGCTCCCTTCAGGCTGAGCACCCCCTAACAACCTCTACACGTGCATTTGAGCGTGTGCGCGTAGATGTGCGCATAGGTACACACACATGCGGTGCTGGGTCAGCAAAATAGCAGGTTCTGAGTTAAGGAACTTTCTGTATCCATTACTTCTCTTTAGCGCTTCGTAAAGGGACACCTGAAAGTGTGTGAGAGAGAAGTTCAGTTTTGACTCTTGCTGATGAACCAGGGCTGCTTGAAAGTGCCAGCTGGATGGGGACTCTGCTGGGAAGGTCACTGGCTGTGTGGGGAGAGGCTGGCTGGCTGAGCTACTCAACTTACTTGCATGTCAAGGGCCTTTTTGCTTAAAACCCCCTCAAAGCCTAAAAGTGGAAGTGAGTAAACTGCATGTTAACAAATATCCAGATACAGGGTGGGTGAGCCATGCTGCAGCCTGCAGCCCTGGAGATGGAGAGGGAGGGAGCAGTTGTTGAGGTATGTGTCCATAGTAGAGCTCTGGGAGGTCTTCGTGCCACTGCTGAGGGCTGCCAGGGGAGCAGTGAGCAGCAGGGCTGAGCCTGTGACACCTGCAAAGTAGTTGCTGTTGGTGAAGTGTAAGTAGCAAAGAAACACCAGCTGCTACCTGGGCTGATTCCCTCAACAGCAGTGCAGAATGGCACATCTGTGTTCACGTCTGCCAGACCAGCACGTCCCCTCACATGGAGAGACATGCTGGCCCAGCGCAATCCCCCGTGGCTGGGCAGCAGACTGTGTGCCTGGGGATGGCTGGGCCACAGCAGTTCCTTTCCCTCAGCTGTGGGAGCTGCATTGTGGCAGCAAGAAAAGGACTATTGCTAGGATTTCCTGAGGATGGTTGTCTCACCCACAGATGATTATTCACAACTTCTAAGTTGATTTATTCTAAAATTATGTCCTTCCCCCCTCCCTGGAAAGATGTATTTGTTTAAAACTCTTTGTTTAAACAATTGGCTTGCAGGTGGGGAAACACTGCTCATGCTTTGTTAGGAAGGCAGCATAACTCAGCTTCTCAGACTTGTGGGCAGGAGTTTGGACTTCTGCCATTTAACAGGGGGGTTATTTTCCATTTTGCTTTTCACTGGGAATCCCTACAGTTTGAAGATGGACCTTGTCACTGCCAAGGTGAACCTGGCAAAAGAGTTGTTCCTTTTTCCTCAGCTCTGGCTCTGGCACAGACTAGAGCAGCTGCTAAACCTTGATCTTCTTGCCATCCAGAGTTCAAAATAAATCTAACGAGCAGTACCATATGTGCATCTTTTTTCCAAATCCCATTGCTTTGTTGTCTCCCACAGGCTTTTGCCTGGCCAGCCAAGCCCATTTTCATCCTGTAGTGAGTCCTGATTCATACTGGTGCAGCCCTAGCTCAGCAATGCAGGGACATGTTTGCATGTGAAGGATCAGAGTCGTTAAGACTGATTCAAATTGAGACATCTGAAGTTGGTGAAAGACTCTCCAGAGATTTCAGCAGGCCTTAGGGAGAAGATTGTATCATTACAAGGTGCAGAGCAGTGGATAAGTCGCTTAAACAGATAATGGGAGATGTGAACTTTATTTCTGGTTAGGATACTTATCTGCCTGCTCTCACTTCGTGCCTCTTTTTTTCCTGCAATAACTTAATGCGTCTTTCTGGTGAAAACCGTTGAGATCTGCTGATAAAAAGTGCTAGATAATGCTTGTGTGTTGTCACAGTTATTGTTTTGTGAGAGATTTTAAAGAGCTCTTTGAAAGATCATCATTAACACAACAGAACACTGGTAAAAAAAAAAAGTTACTACTTCTCTCTGAAGCTGATGAAAGGGGTAAGCAAATACCAAATCTGATCTGCTGCCCTGGGTCACTGAATGGCAGATTCTGTGCAGAGTGTGGGATGTGTACATCTGCTTGGTTAAAAAAAATAAAATCTGCTCATCTTCCAGAAGGTTATTTTATTCCATGTGCTCAAATGCTCTAACAATCATTTGTCCTCTACCTTGAGGAAATAGATAACTGGGAAAAACAAGCAAACAAACAAAAAATGTTTTGGAAATGGAAAGAAACAGCAGAGGCATAAACTTATCTAAACCAAAGCAAAAAGTTTGCTTTAGACTACATGATGCATCACCCCGTGTCTGTTGGTAGATGGCAGCCTCTGTCCTTACGCAAAGGAGCTCTGTAAAAGGTTAGAGCTGCCTGCAACCGTGTTCTCCTAGGCCTCTGTGCTCCCACCTGCTGATACTGCACCTCAGCTGGAGACCAAAGAATTTGCTCGTTTGCAGAAATAAGTTTCAGAAGCACAAGTTCTAAATGCAGTCCAGCTTAGAGCTAATAATGAACATTTATTTTTTTACCGCGTGAATTACATATGACAACACAAATTTAGGAGATAGCTGCTGTTTGGGTATGTTCCCAATCGATAAGTAAAAGCAAAAGCCTTTTTGACACCTGGTTCACTGAGGGTCTTATCCTGACATTTGAAGCAAGAAACGCTGAGGCCAAGTGGTTTTTCTCTGGTGGCAGGATAAAACTGGGCGTGTTGCTGCTGTGTTTCTGGCTGGAGCTGTGTGAGCCCACCCTGCGATGACTCATCCCTTCGAGTGGCTCAGAATATCACACTCTGCCTTGCTGCCTTCCTAGTCTTATTACACTGATGAATTTGGGTCTCACACGGTGTTGGCGTTTCATTTACAAACCCCGTGTTTCCCATAAGGGAAAGATGGCTGCCGGCCCTGCTTCATCCTGGTGTTCAGCACTCAAACAGGGGGTTTGCTGAGCCTTTCCTGAATGACTTCAGATGAAGATATTTTATCTAAAAGCAGAACAACCAAACACATTAAGCACCTTAGCACATCTTTTAGACTTTAACTGTTTTTTGGTAGCTTCCAGTTTTGGTTTGGTTTGTTTTTTTTTTTCCCTCTCAGAAATGGCTGCTTCTGCATGATTCAGTCTAAATTTCCCCTTTTCTCCCAGCAAACACTGAATCAGGATCTTCAGGCCAGCAGCAAAGACCTGTGTTCCTTCCCTGCCACACTGTCTTTGAGTCTATACTTGAGTATTTCAGCACCACAGTTTACAACACTGAATGGAATAAGAAAAGCAGTGGAACAGACTCACAAGTCTCCTGATTCTTTCTCCCTCACTCACAGAGAACTGGCTGCTCCATTAAATCAGGCATGGACATAAAGGACTGTGTTTTCACAGGAGAAAATGGAGATAAATAAATCTACTTCTTCCTAATATTCTTTATTCTTGTTGATTTTGTGAACCAGGTGTTCCAGGTGACTCGAAAATGAAGATACCAGCAGCTATGCAGAAGTCACGAGGTAAGAGTCCAAATGCTGCAGTGGGCTTGCAAAGACCCGCTGATGGAAATTAAGGCAAGTGCAGTGGCTCTTGCTGTGGCAACCCATGAGGAGCCACATCCATGAAAGGGGCCATCCATCCGAGGCCTGCTCTGAAGCAGACCCTCGGCATGTGTCAGTGGTATATTCAGGCTTAAAAAACTGCAGTAGAAGAGTGAGATGCAGTGAGGACTGAGTGTCTGGATTTTGTGTTTCAAAGCAGGGCATTGTGCTAGTGAACATGCCTCTTTCCACATCCCAGTGCACTGCATTGACTCAGATTTATTGGAAACAAGATTAATTTTGTTAAATACTGTAAGACTCATTAAGAAAACCCACTCTGTTGTTCTTACTGATAAACATGAAGTCAGAATTGCTGCCTGCCGTTTAGAGTGTAACTAAGGCCAACAGGTTATTGTGGAATCTCAACAGTCTGGTAGCTGAGCTCAGCTTTCCACTCCCTGCACTTGGACACATTTAAGTTATGGGACTGCTCCTAGTCCACTTTCACGCAGAGTCATCCAGCTGAGTTGAAACAACCTCTCTGGCAGCAGCACAACACCCTGTGCAATTGCTGCCCCTGCTTCTGAAGGGACTGTGTAACTGTGCCCCTGGTTGCCAGGAACATGAAGTGCTTCTGAGCTGCACTGTTCATGAACACTAGGTAGCTCCATGGGATTTCCAAACACTCTATAGACCCGTTGTAACTCTTGATAAATCTGTTTACCCTCTCGAGAATTCAGTAAATGTTCACAAAGTATCCAGGACAACATCATCACGCTGGAGTCATACTCCTGTCCCACAGGCAACCCTGCAGATGACTCTATGTTCCTACCACTTGAGTATATAGAGGTACATGTTTAGATGAGGAGTAGTATAGAGCCCCCAGGTTCACATGCTGATTTCCAAGTGCAACTCAAGCTTAAGATCTTTGAGATCTGCCCTCTTCATTTGGGCACCCGTATAAAAGTTATGCATCAAATACAGTCCCTGCTACCCATGAAGTCTCCCATGAAGGTAAATCCCCACCCCCCCTGCTGAACAGCCTCCCACTGAGATGCGGCAGAACACCAATATCCCACTGGTGTCAGCAGAGGTGGAGCTTGCTACTTGCAGCAAGGGCTGCTTCACAAACCGGGAACCAAGGCACATGTGTTCATTTCTCCTCTGGGGAGAGGAGCTGCTTGTAGCATTAGAAACGTGTATGTAACTGTGTCTTCCAACATCAGCCCTGTTGTGATGCTGGTCTTGTCCTTGTGTTGTCCATTAGTGGGCGGCTGGGCAGGGCTGTGAAATACACCTATAACCTGAGACTAATTTCCTCTGTTTACAAGTGAGCATCAGTCCTCACCCAGAAGTGGTCAAACAACAAGCAGGGCAGGCAGATGCTCCTTAGGAACCTCATCTCTGTGCTAAGGCTCTGGTTTCCAGGAAGCAATTTTTCCCTTAAGAATTATTTAATCAGAGAAAAATCTTCTGGTACTTACAGACACAACTGCTCCTATACAGAACTTGGCATTAGAAGGAAAGTAACCACAACATGGCACAGCCTCTGGAGGCCAAACATTTTCTGAAGTGTTAGGAGAGAAGATGTCGAAGGTTGTACATAGTGGTGCCACCTGCTACATTATAATAAACTTCCGAAGTTTTAACCTTTGATGCTTAGTCAGCTACAAAGGGTATTAATTGTAGCTATTTTACCTTAATGCCCAATGTATTATTCATTAAATATATTTCTCATTGATTTTCTCTGTTCAGAAAATGTGTTCTAGGCAGTTTGCAAGTTCTTGCTATTGCAAGTCATTTCTGCCTGGCTGGAGGAAGAAAAATGATTGGTACAATTAAAATTAAAAAAAAAAAAAAAGAAAAAAAAAGAAAAAAAAAAAAAGAAAAAAAAAGACAAAGTAGTGTCTTGTGCTCCACTTACAAGAAAGTGCTGTTGAGTTGCTTCACGGGGGTTTAATCAATGCAAATACAGATGGAGGAAGAGTGTTAGTGAGAGTAATGGGTCGATTTTATTCCTTTTTTCTTTGCTTGACCTGATGAATTGCTCTACCCTGTCGCCAGGAAAATCAGAATCATGCTGACATGAGCATCTGTCCTATACAGTCAGAAGAGAATTTATGCTGTAATCTAGCACTTAAAATTCACAAACTTCCCACAAGTGGCTGATGTCTCACGCAACTGTTTACAAGAATTAAAAAAAAAAAAAAAAAAAAAAAATACGGTGGGGCAGAAAAGCTGGGATTCCCTCGGGCCCTTCCTTCGGGCACTTTCAAGCTTTCCAGAACAGCGAGAAGCCCTCTCCCCAAGCCCGAGGAGGTGGGCGTGCATCGCACAGCAGGGGGTGAAGAACTCTGCCCGTTATCGAGGGCTCCTTCACGGGTGTGAGCACCTGTGAGGCGCTGACGAGCACCAAAACCCGCCGCGGCACGGGCCGGGAAGGGCCAAGCCGGGCAGGGAAGCCCTGAGGGTCTTCAGGCAGAGCCGGGCCGGGCCGAGCCAAGGAGGGGAGCCACAGGGGCCCCGGGCAGGGCCGGGGCCGCCGCGGGGTGGCGCCCGGCACCAGGGCTGCGCCGGCCGCCACCGTCGGGGCCGCGCCGCGGGGATTCCCGCACATCGCTCCGCGGATCGCCCCGCGCCCGGCCCGCAGCCTTCCCCGTCTCATCCCCGTCGAGTCGACCCCGAGCTCCCTCCGCCCTCCCCCGGCCCCGTAACGGCTCCCCCCGCCCGGGGCGCTCCATTCGCGCCGAGCCCGTATCCGCGCCCTTCCCTAGGCAGGGGCTCAGCCTCCTTTCCGCAGGGACGCTGCGCGGCCGCCAGGTCGGCGCCAGGTGTGGAGGGGCCGCCCCAGGACTACACGTCCCGGCGTGCCCAGCCCCGTGGAGCCAGCGGCGGGGATGGCGCCTGCGCGGGGCTGCGGGGCCGCTCCGCGGTGCCACACCCCCGGGGGAGGGAGGCAGGAGCGCCCGAGCCCTCAAACCACCGGGGAGCCGGCGGGGCGGAGGATGGAGTAGCGGGGAGAGGCGCCGCGGGAGCAGATAGCGCGGGGAGCGCCGCCTCCGCCCGGGGGTGCGCGGAGGAGACGGGAGGAAG
This sequence comes from Megaceryle maxima, assembly GCA_024605025.1. Classification (NCBI taxonomy): domain Eukaryota; kingdom Metazoa; phylum Chordata; class Aves; order Coraciiformes; family Cerylidae; genus Megaceryle; species Megaceryle maxima. The sequence goes on along the minus strand of JANHGN010017551.1, from coordinate 40,053 downwards.
GCGGGGATCATGCACGGGGGGATAACGCGCTAGGGGCAGGCAGGAGGCGGGTGGTCGCCCGGAGACTCCGCACCTCGGGAGTGACGTCCTGCTGCAGTGCCGCTGCCTGCCTACGCTGCCCGAGCTCGTCAATGGAGCTGGAAAACATCGTTGCCAACACTGTCTTGCTGAAAGCCAGGGAAGGTGAGAGAGCGGCGGGAGGGGAGAGGGGTCTGGAGCATCCTTGTCGCAGTCGCCCCTCCGCGGAGCGATGCCCGCGGGGTGCGGACGGGCAGCGGCGGAGCTGCGCGCCGGTCCCGCTGGCGGTGGCGTTCGGGGTGCCATGTGGGCGAGCCGGCGTTGGAAACGGTTTCTTTGAGATAGAGCCCCGGTAAAAGGGCAAATATCGCTTTTCCCTCTGTTGTGCCGGGGTTTGGGAAAGGAAGTAAATGAGATTGCAGGGATTACGATATTCACCCATTTCTTCCTTCCCCCCCCCCCCCAATCTGGTCCCACAGATTGTGCTATTTCAGCGTCTATTGTTAAAGGTCAGCTGCAGATGCATTCATTCAAAAGGGCTTAGCAAATCTGCAAATAGCTTTCTGCGCCGTGTGGTGAGACCGGCAGGATCGTATCGCTTCAACGTACAGTCATTGCCTTATTCGGCGTTATTAGGTGATATCATGTTGCTGCAAACATGCCTATTGTTGAGAGTGTGTTTGTCCCCAGCCGGAGCCGGGCAGAGGTGCTGGGAGGGCTCAGCCCCCAGCCTGCGGATACCCCGCAGAGCCCCGACTGGAAGCGGGGCTGGCCGCAGGGGCTCGCCGAGAGAGGGGCTGCCACCCGCGGCAGCCGCTGTGGACGGGCAGCGGGATGCTCCGGGAGATGGAGCAGCCGCTGCTCGACACGGTGCGCGTTAAAAATAAGCTGGGCTTCCGGCTGTCCTGAAAACCTCTCCTCCCGCCCCCGGGACCCCCCTAAAGCTGAACCCCGATAGCTGACAGTAGATCGGGCTCGCAGGGTTTTTTTCGCTCCCTTCGGGAGGGGACGCGATTTCCCCTCTCCGTGCCGGGCGCTGCGTGCCCGAGGAAGGATGTCCCCGGAGCCGGACGCTGCCCGCGGATGGCTGCCCGGGGATCCGGGGGCTCGGGGCTTGCCCCGGCTCTCCGTAAAGACTTTATCTTTCCGGGAGCATTCCCCCTTGCTGCCCGGAGGGTCGGGAGCTCCCCGCGGGGACTCGGTCCGTCCGGGAGCATCCCCCTCGGCTGGAGGGGAATCGCTACGCACAAGCAACACTTCTACGGCTGCAGCATCACTGCCAAGACGCGATCGTTTTCTACCGGTTACAGCCCGGCTTTATGTATGTTATTTATTTACTCGCTTAGTGTTTTAAGTAAGACCTTTTTCCAAGCCGTTATTCAAACTTCTGTTCCCTTGAAAACACTTGCTAGACTGGGCAGTTTTAGGTGCGGTATAACCTGCAGCCTTTTTTGTTCCTCTGTTCTCTGAAGTACCTGGAACCGCGGGCTAGCGAGGCTGGGGGCTGCTCGCGTGGACTTCAGCTTTGGTCGCTCTGAACCTATGGAAGTATGAGTAAAGCAATATTAGTTTTGTAAAAGAAGTAATTCAAATGGTCCTCCCCTGGAGTGATCCTTCTGCTGGGAAAATAGTTCAAATTGTAAAATGTTTATATAACTCGTGGGCTGTTGAACTTGTGAGGCTTAGCTAAAGAGTAAAGTCCTGAGATCCTCTCCAAAAAGCTCTATAAATAATAAGGACAAAGGTGTTATTCCATTCAGCAGATCCGTGAATTGTAGCTTTTTGACTTCTGATGGAGAATTTTTATTTGCTGTTGTCATCCTTAATATTGCTTAGGATGCAGCTGTTGCTACCAGCAGTACAATACTGGTTTAGATTTCAGCAGACTTTAGGAATACTTTAAAGGACTGGTATTAATTACAGTAATTGTATGTTTTCAGAGAGGCAATATTTTGCAAGTTATTTTAAATGTGCCACTCAGTTTTATGGTCTTTTTCTACCATCCTCAGCAAGATGGTAACATTAATGTTGTTTTATTGTGTTAGTCGTATTAAAGAAGCTGTTAGCTATAATCTAAATGGCAGAACTGCATCAAGATTTACTCCAAACTATATCCCAACTTTTCTTTTCACCATGTATGAAGCTCCAACAATATTTTTTTGAGGCCTGGTGCTAATTTATTTTTAAAGCTTTTCTGGAGAGGGGTGTGATTTTTATTTATTTCTTCATTTTTAATGAAGATCAAAGGACAAGCTATGTACTTGACATCAGAGCCACAAGTATTATACCTATATTGCCATGTTTCCATATTTTTAGTTGTTATTGCAAGCTGCTGTGGGTAAAGTGTCTTTAAAATTTGCAGGGAGTAATGTAGGTGGGTGTCACTGTAGATGAAGACGGACAGCATATGGAAGACCAAGAGTAAAAGCAAATTAATATCTTGAGGATTACAGTATCTAAAAATAAGTTTGTTCCAGTTTTTTGCATTCTCCATCAATAGATTTAGCTGGGTAAGCATGTACCTAAAGCCAAGTACATGCATATGTGTTTCCACTTGTTAAGTCAAAAGTAAAAGCTATATTAGTTCAATTACACGGTGGTTGGTGCCTGCAATGTGGTACTTAATGTCAGAAGAAGGAAAATGATGGGATCCACTCTGCAGGCATTAGTAAAAGCAGAAGTTTTATCACAGCTGCTGCAGGGGGAACACAAACTGGGTATCAGTAGCAAAAGGGAAACTTCAGATTCGCCTCAAAGGGAGGTTTAGGTAGACCTGCAATGTGAAGTCCAGCACTGAGGACTTTTGCAAGGGACTGAGTGACCACCACAAATGTTTTCTAGCAAATATTGGTTTAAATTTTGCAACTCATTTACTTTGGCCTTGGTAGAGTTTTTTCCTGTGGTCCCTTGCATAAGTTCCTTTGTGACTAAGTTCTACTAAAGCAACCCCCGATGCAAAGTGAGACTTTTAGCTGAAATACGAGGAAGCAAGTTGTATTACTGTTACAGAAATATTTGTGCTCAAATCCTGATGCTTACAATGAGAAGCATACCCAGAGTTAACTGATGCCATGTGATACACGAGTAATGTTATTAGGGCAACAAAAAGAGTATATGCAGTTCATATAAAGAAATGTAGCCTGCTGAATAATTTTGAACAGGTAGCAGACTTCACTAAATCTTTATCTTTTTTTACAGACTGTGAAGTTTTGGACACACGATTACACAAATTGTTATACTCAGAATTCTGCCAGTCTGAACATGTAAAAAAATTGGGGTTTATTGCATTTGAAAGTCCATTTTATAATTTATTAGGAATAAATTTATGCTATTTCCTCAATTAAAATTTCTCATCTCTTGGATACAAAATCCCATTTCACAAATTGTTAGTCCCTTTTAGGGCTGAATATAAAATGCATCTGGTTTAATTATAGGAACCAAATAGGTATTTGGGAGTATCTCATACCGCCTGGGGAAGAGAGTAAGCGGAGAAAGGAAGAAAAAGATGAGAATCATAAAAAGAAAAGCAAAATAATAACAAATTGCAGCCATTTCAGGTTGAGTAAGAACCCCAAAGGTGGTGAAGAATTTATCTGGATCTTCTCATAGCCCCCTGTTTCTGAGTCTCAGCTATTGTGTCTGAACCACAGAATCATCAGTAATAGAGATACACCACACTGCTAGCAGTGAATCCAGGCTGGGGAACAAATCCTGATTAGTTTTCCCAGTATAAGGTTGTTTTACAGGACATAATCAGAACCAAAGGGCCAATGGAGGGGTCCAGAAGAGACCAAGCATCAAGTCTCCCAGCACTTCAGAGGAACTTTAACAAGCCTAACCCAGAGAAGCTTTAAAGCACATCCACAGAGTCATGAATATACTCTTGTCTGTCAAAAGCAATAAGCTGATAAAAGACAGTCTTTCCAAGAGGCTGATGAAAAACTATGATGTTTGTATGAAAAGCATGACTGACATGTGGTTGATTACCTAGATAGTCTTCTTCATGATCCATTCCTTCCTAGCCATAAGATCAGTCTTCCTTCATGACACCTGCTGCTTCTGTGTACGTGAGCTTTCTTAGACAACCTGAAACATATTTAAAACCCAAATGCAACTGGACTCTGAAATTACAAAGCACTTTACAAATTTGTACCAACAGACAATTCCCACCACTTTGAAGTGATAATAAAATTAATCATCGCAGTTACCTGTTTTAAAACAGTTAATTTGGAAGATAAACTATTGTTTTCTCAGACCTGGGGCTTCTCACGTGCAAAATTCACAATGTAAACCTGATAGCAGGGGAAAAAAAACCCTTCAACCACTAAAACATAACGCAAATGCATTTTTTTTTTCTTTTTAGGTAGACTGGAATTTGAAAATAAGCTTATTTATGGCACCCAAGCAGAGGCTTTGATTGGCCTAGCCAAAAGAGGTGACCTTCTTTTATATATCTCAGAATTTTTTGATGAGTGCACATTGATGCCATATAACATGCAAAATGTGCCTGTTTATAAATGGCTGTATTTTTAGCTTGCTTTTGCAGGGTGATCACAGGAGAGATTTGTGTGTGTCCTTATTGGCAAAAGACTAGCAATAAATCCTAAACAAGAGGCATGACTGCTTTCCAAGAACTTGGCTGAAGAGCAAGTGGAAAAAGGGCACTAGAACAATGAAAAGCATATTTTGAAGGAAAGAAGGTGACTATAGTGACAGCCAAAACCCCATGGAGAATACAGTTATTGCAACTTAACCTTAGCAACTTCATTAACCAGTGTGTTGAATGCAGAATCTAAGGTCCTCCTCTGCATCCCTTGATATAAAACCAAAGCACTGTGTAAGGAAAATGTTAGCTTTATAAGCAGAGGAAGCTCGCATGCAGTGCCTCAGTCTGGTTTTCTTTTTGGAGTGCAAGAGAAGCTCTTCACTACTGCAATAGCTAAAAAAAAAAATAAATTCCAAGAATGGAATGAGCCATTATTTCAGATGCAACAGGGTCCTTTTAACTGGTAGCTTAAAAAGAAGAGATTCCTTTTCAAGCCTGTAACCATTTCTTTCTGGAAAAGAAAAAAATCCCTAAGAGTCCAGAATATTCCATTATATTCTAATCAAGGACATGAAAAAAACCCAGGACTTTTCAGGCCTTTGTGAGAAGCGTGTGTAAGTCTCACTTCAAGATCTCCTTTCACAGAAGGGACTTCCTTCCATAGCTATACCTGGCTTAGAGCAAATGTGTGTGTAGAATGGGCTTGAAATACTTTCCCATGTTTTGGTTGGATTTTTTTTTGGGGTGTGTGTGTGGTTTGTTTTGTTGGTTTTATTTGTTTGCTTTTCTTGTTCATAGTAGGGCTTACACAAAGCAATTTGGAGCTGCTGTAGCTGTGCCCTTCATGGGCACCTTGTTCTTCTGGAGTTTCTTCTTCCTAGTTAGCAGTCGGGGGCAGCAGGTCTTGGGATGTTGCAGTGCTGGAGAAAGCAAGAGTTCTTCCACTAAACTTGGCTACTGAAGAGAAGATTCTGCCCCTTCATGCCTATTATTACTGTGGAACTGTGATGTTCTGGCCTGATTGCTATCTAGCTTGTTGAGTTTGCAGGCATTTAAAAAAATTGAGTACTGAGCTGTGATGGTCTCTCAGGTTATCACCACACAGAAGCAGTTAGCTAATAAAACTTCTAGAACAAATGTTAACTATGGAGGTTTGAATGGAGCTACTTGCAGCTGCTCCATTAATCTCATGTGATTGCTTTCCCAAAGTGTAAAATAATAAATCTAAGAAGGGATCATCTCCCTTTATTATCAATATGCTCCTTTTATGAGAATGTTTCAACTTAAGTGTTGCTGAAATTGTCCACTTGGAAAAGGAATTTTAGTATTTATACAAGGTACAGGCATAATTTTGTGACTGTACCTAGCTTTTTGTATTAAGAACATTCTGAGAACTTAGGCAAAAATATCTGAAAGAGGTGGTTTTAGGGATACTCTAGTGAGAGTGTTACCAGGCCAGCAGCACTTAGACCAAACTAACATGTGTCTGTGATAAACAGCTCCAGAATGAAAGCCTCAACCACAGTCTCGCCCTGAAATGGGCCTTACCACGAGTGTCCAAACCTTTGTCACCAGCAAGTTGGTGGATGGGTGTGAGCTGCCCTATTTTTGAAGGCAATGAGGAAGAAACAGCTAAACAGGAATGCAACAGCTCTGACTTTGCTCTTTCTAGGCCTAGGGGTATGTTATACCTGTTCGGTGGCTGACCTTGCTTCCTTTTGTCCTTTGTACCTGTGATCAGTGCAATGGGTTACTACTGAAAAAAAACCCAAACCAACAAACCAACCCCCCCAAAACCTCCCAAAAAAGTCCCATCCCTGCATCATTTCAGTGTTACTTTCTGGAAGAGAGCTCCCTTTCCAGGTACTACTTTGCTAGCTAAGATCTGCTGATGATCTCTCTTTTCTCCAACTCAAGAGGTGAACATTAGCATGATGAGGACTTTGAAGCTTGCAGTGAAGGGTCTGAAGCCCCAGTTGTGTATTCAGACATTAAAACAGAGGTGCCTGATCCTCATAAATCCCAAATCTGATTTCTAGGGTGTAGGCAGGGCTTTTTGTGTATGTGTGGAGACAGCAGCTGTATTTTTATTGCTTGGCTGGCCTTATGTATTTAGGCATGTTACTGATTCTTCTCCTATTTTTACGCCACCGTTACTCTGTGAATGACTCCTGGTTTGTATCGATCCAAAGAAGGCTATTGAAGCTCTAATTTAAGTGCAAGTCGTGGTGCTAAAGTCAATGAGATTATTTCAAGGACTACAACATCCACAAAATCCATACTGGTGCATTGAAAAAGTTTAAAAGCCAATTATTTTATCAAAGCGGTTGCTGTCTTTATACAAATGTTATTCAAATTCAACCAAATTAACAAGGGGTCTGAATAGGAAATACCACCCTTCCGTACTTTTTGTCAGTGAAAATAGCACCTAAGCATCTATTTCATGCACACCTGAGAACTTCCCCTGGAACTCAATTTCAAAAATATTTTACAGGCTGTATGAGCTTTCTGTGTGGCAGTGGGCAAGAAGATAATCGATTGCTCCTTTCTGCAGGAAAATAATCTAAACAATAGCAAGATGATATAATCCTAATATTTCTTTAAGACCACAGGATGTGAAATTAAAGGGCCGGGAAAATAAAGAACCCTGCAGTTTGATTATACTCAGCTCAATTATCTTTGGAATTATTTTGCTTGGAAAAATTAAAAATGCATACTACTTTGAGAGAAAGATTAGTTACAGAAACTAAATTTAAAGTAAACATTCCAAAGAAAATATTGCAAAGATGATGGGTATTTTACTTAATTGGGGGGGGGGGGGAAATCCATAGATTAAAATGAAAAGATGGAACAAAGCACAGGTGAGGGGGAAGATGGATGAGGCTGCAAAGTCTGTAGATCTGGCTCAGCTGCTTCTTGTTTATATAATGTCTCTTCAGGTGTAGTTGAAGGAACTGTCACAAGCAGCTGTTTAGGGAAGAAGAGCAGGCTAAAAGGAGTAGAAATACACACAAGTGCTTGAGACTCAATTTGGACCTGGTAATGAATAACGCAAATAATATTAATGAAGAAAGGGCAGCTGCCTGTGCTCTAGGATAAAAATAGTTATTCACAGCTAACTTCTCAGTGGCACAGAAACAGCTGAAAAATTTGTATATCCATCATCTCCAGCACCTAGAGGTGCATTGACTATGCATGAGTAGTCCCATGGACTTCATGGGGGGGGACTTCTTGGTGGCTGGAAATGCAGCCTTTGGGGAAGGCCTGCTATGTCATTTTGTCCCTTGTCCTTCATCAGCTTTTAAAGGTTTGAAACAGTTTTGATCTAAAAATGACTCTATTTATGGGTCTAACTCTTGAAGTTTTTTCCAGTCTAAGTAGTCTTGTTTTTTTTTTTTCTGGTTATTTTTTCTTTTAGTCTCATTTCCTTACTAATCTTCCAGGTACTTTCTCTTTGTCATCAGCTATAATCTTGCCAAGATTAATGGGTTTTGTTCTTTCCTTCTTCCAGCTTGGATGGTCTACCTCAAATTTTGTGCAGTTAGTCCTTGGGCTAAGTTCACTCCCTATGGTGGGTTCCTTGGAGGTGTGCCAGGGGACAGAGATGGCCATGCAGTCTGAATCTGGTCCTCACCCTGGCCCACCTCAAAATCATCTGAAATAGCTGGTAAAAGGGGGAGAGAGCCTGGGACAGAGACAGTACTGAAGTGGGTAGATGAGGATGTCTCTCAGTACTTTCCACCAGAGAGGCTGCTTGCAGAGTTCCATGTTGTCCTGAGGATGCTTGATGATGCATTAATGAGCAGTAACAGCTATTTTTTGCATTGGTTCAGTATTCTCTTGGGTCCCATGGAATGCATGATTTCACTGTGAGCTTGGCTTTTCCTGATAGGCTGGGATTATGTTACAAGTTCTTGGAAGTTGCTTCTTTTTGCTAAAAAAAGTCAGAGCTAATCTCTACCTTGTGTGGACATTAAACGGTGGCTTCTGGGATGCTGTTTACTAGCTCCCGGTGCTTCTTGATCATTACCCTTTTCCTAGCATCATTCTTCCAGTGGATAAATTTGGATGATTTTGGCTCTTTGTTGCAGTAATTCAATTTTTTTCTAGACCAAAATTACCATATTTTGTTCTTCCCACTTTTCTAATCTTTCTAGTTTATTTTTCCTGACCTCTGTTTCTGACACCATCTTTGAATTTGGTATGTTTTAAAAAGTACATCAAAGACTTAATTTAATTAGATGGGGATTAAATGTCAGTTTATTGGACACATCTAAAGCTTGATGTATTTTCTCTCTTGCATTATCCTCGGTTGTTCTTTGGTCAGTGTTTAGTCTGTGTGACAAGGCACTGTCTGAAACTATCCTCTTCCCCCCCTCCCCTGCATGTGTTATGGGAGACCTTCATGATTATATATGAAGTCTATACAATGAAAGCTTCAGACTCTGCCTGCCTGAGTGTGCTCCTTCGATTCTATCTAGCCATCTAGTGTGTCCCAGGAAAGGGACTGCCTGCCAGGAGAATGGAGAACCATTGTGACATTACAGTTGTGTTCACTTGGCATCTGCAGAAAGCACTGATGGAGGATCTCATCTTGGGGGGGGGGAAAAAAGTGGAGGGGAAAAAAAAAAAAAGAGAAATGCAGCTGTAAAAAGAGGAAACTTGGAGACAAAAGGGAAATGTCAATGATGTCAAGTTTAAAACCACACCAATGAGTCTACAGTGATGCTTCCATCAAAATACAGTGCAAGGAAACTGCCATCTGTAACAAGCAGATAAGTTGAAAAGAATGGATACTGGGCTAAAGCCAAGGTTGCCAAAATATCTGTGGAATATATACCTAGAGAGACATACAGATTTTATTTTGGTGTTGTTCGATGCTTGTCATTCAATTTTGTCTTAGGTTTCTGCTGATGTAATCTCCCCATCTGATGTAATCTCCCCATCTTCTTGCTTTCCTTCTGCTCCCTCATAGGCTTGGTTTTGTTCCTTACTGGGGTTGAAGGTTAGATTGGTAATTCTTTTCAGCCAGTGTGCCTTCTTCCATCTTGGATTTTGGTGTTTTGGTTGTTAAAGATTTTTTTTATTATTATTTTCCAGTGCGCTGGGTCTCTATGAAGTTGGTTGCCTTAGGTCCAACAGGAGAGATTCAAGTGATAACCAATGGGTTTACTTTCTGTAGGGGTGATCTTGCTATTGTGTGGCAAGCATTTCTCCAGGAGAATTCCAATGGTAAACTCTACTACTTTTGTTCCAAAGCATGGTGTGAAAATGCAATTGCTCACCCTGCAAGCTTTGCAAAAGCAATTTTACTTTTTAATAGAATCTGAACATTCAGCCTTAATCTTCTTTCTATTAAAGGAAGAACAGGTGCCCAGTGCAACATTGGGAACCAGTGAAAAAACTTAAATACAGGAGTTTGGACTCCTCTATGAATAAACTGTCTCCCTCCATAACAATTTCATATCTACATTTCATCTCTGAATCGTGATTTTGTGTTTTTGAGGGTGCTAAGGTATAAATCATACATTGACTGAGAAGTCTTCATGAAGCAGACATCTGGGAAAGCTTGTGCTTTATTTCACCAGCAGCTGAGTTTTAGGAAGAACTCTCCTATTGACTTTCATATGATGTAAGTTTCTTTCAAGGTGATGCCATACTTTTCCTGGAAACCTTCTGCAATTACTGGGCATCTCCTTTCACAATTTGCCTAATGAGAGACATAGGAATGGCTCAGAAATTAGAGGGGAAAAAAAAAATCAACCCCCTGCCAAAAAAACCCCACCACAACAAAAAAACCCTACCAAAACACAAACACAGAACACCATAAAAACCCCACCAAAAAACACTGACAAAAAAAAAACCAACCCCAAACCAAACAAAAAATTACAACTGAAAAACAAAAAACACCCTCCCAAAAGCAAACAGTACATTAGCTCTTCGGTTTTGAGAGTTGGTGATTGTGAAATGAAAAACATTTGGAGTAAAGCTCCTTGTTCCTGCATGTCATTAACACTGAATAGCAGCAGGTGCCTGTGGAAAGGCATGGATGGAACAATCCTTCTCCAAGCCCATCTTTGTAGTCTCCCCAGTCTAGCGGCTTCCTGAGCAGAAGGTGGCTTTGCCCTATGGCGCTTAATTGAGGGATCCTTTATGAATTTACTTAACCCTTTTTTTTTTTTTGACCACATTTATAATTTTGGCCTTAGGCAAAGAGTTCCATCATGTAACAAAAGCATGCAAACTTCCCCACATGTGCTTCATGAGGGACTCTCAACTGATGTATGACTTATGTTTTGGCAACCTCAGAAAGCAGTCATTGTGAAGATGTGGAAGTGTCTTGGAGGGGAAAGAAAGGGAAGTATCCGCAAATCAATCAAATTGTTGGACTCGGTGATCTTAAAGGTCTTTTCCAACCTAAACGACTCTGAGTCTATGAAATAATTCTGGGGTTTTTTGCTGTTTGTTGGTTTGTGTTTGCCTTTTTTTTTTTCTGAACATGCTGATTTAATTTCTTCTGCCTTAACTTCTATTAGGTTATTCATGATTTTGTAACCCTTTATCACATCCCCTTAGTAGCCTTTCTCCAAGCAGAAAAGTGCAAGTCTCTCATGTCTGTCTCTTTGCATCTTCTAATTCTGAATCCTTCCTGAAATGGGGGACCAAAGCACACCATGGGCAGTGGCACAGTGATGCTGACCAATTCATATTTTGTTATTGTTACAAAGTGAACTTGATGTTTGCTTGCCTTTTTGTTGTTTTTTTTTTTCCCCCCCCCCATGTCACAAGTATTCAGTACTAGGCCTACTGAGCAACCTTGGAAATCTGTTTTCTGAGCTTCAGTGTTTAATTGGGAGCCCATTGTTTGGTATATATATAGAATCATAGAATGGCTTGGGTTGGAAGGGACCAAAAAGATCAACTAGTTCCAACCCCTTTGCTGTGGGCAGGGACACCTTCTGCTAGACCAGGTTGCTCAAAGCCCCATCCAACCTGGTCTTGAACACTTCAGGGATGGGGTGTCCACACCTTTTCTGGGCAACCTGTTCCAGTGTCTCACCACCCTCCCAGTGAAGAACTTCTTCCTTACATCTAATCTAAATCTACCCTCTTTTAGCTTAAAACCCTCACCCCTTGTCCTATCACTACAGGCCCTTGGAAAAAGGTCTGTCTCTGTCTTTCTTGTAGGCCCCATTTAGGTACTGGAAGGCTGCAATAAGGTCTCCTTAGAGCCTTCTCTTCTGCAGGCTGAACAACCACAACTGTCTGAGCCTGTCCTCATAGGAGAAGTGTTCCAGCCCCTGATCATCTTCATCTTCTCTAGACTCAATGCAGCTGGTCCATGTCCTCTTTATGCTGGGGGCCAAGAGCTGAATGCAGTACTCCCAAGTGGGGTTTCATGACAGCAGGGACAGAATCGCCTCCCTTGACCTGCTGGCTACACTTCTCTTGATCTGGCTCAGGATATGGTTGGCTTTCTGGACTGCAAGTGCACACTGATGGGTCATGTTGAGCTTCTTTTTAACCAATACCACCCAAGTCCTTCTCTGCAGAGCTGCTCTCAAACCATTCTTCACCCAGCCTGTATATGTGCTTGGCATTGCCCTGACCCATGTGCAGGACCTTCCTCTTGGCCTTGTTGAACTTCATGATGTTCTCAGATGCAGCTCTCAAGCTTGTCAAGGTCCCTCTGGATGACATCCCTTCCCTCCAGTGTGTCAACTGCACCCCACAGCTTGGTGGTGTTGGCAAACTTGCTGAGGGTGCACTTGACCTCACTGTCCACGTTGCTGACAAAGATGTTAAGTAGCGCTGGTCCCAATACCAACCTTGAGGAGCACCACTCATTCAGCACTGGTTTCCACACAGCAAGAGTTGTTTTCCTTCATGTGCAGTACTGTGCTGTCTGACACAGAATTTAATCAATGTGTTGGTTTTTTTTTTTTTTTTCCTGCTGACTTCTAAGTGACTCAATACTGCAACATACTCCTGCAATTCTTTGCAGGCTGTTTTTGTTATAACTGTCCTGAAGAAATTAAACTTGGCAGGAAATGTCATCTTGCTATTTATCTCTTTTTCTAGTCTGTTTATGAATACACTGAATAGTCCGAGTCCTATCACAAATCTCTGTGGCACCCCACTAGCAGCCTTGCTCTGCTGTCAAATTCTTATCCCTCCTTTCCCATCTTGTCAACTGCTACTGACTCACAACAGGATCTCCTCTCCAGAAACAGTTCAGTTTCTTGTTGGTAAAAATTACTGACAAAAATCCAAACACTGTTCAAAAGTGTCAAAAGCCACCTGCCCAGGCACGTTTGACTACAGCCAACTTCTTCCAGAGGTGAAGAAAAGTGAAAACCTATGAATGAGAAATGTTGGAATTTGCCAGCTGATGGCAGTATTCGAAGGAGCCATCCCTGTGACATCTGGTGATCGGCAAAAAAAAAAAAAAAAATCAGAGCTCCACCAAGGGCTGAAAGATAAGGTCCCAGGTGAATGCTGTTAAAATGGGTGCTGTTCAAGTTTACTCATAAAATCTCTAACCATCTGAGGGTGTTGTAAAATCAGCAGTCATGCCATGATTCGAATGTCTTGGAGGAGTGTGATACATGCCAGTAGGCCACTGGCCACAGCATGCTTAAAAAAAAAAAAAAAAACCAACCCAAATCTCCCTACCCAGCCCCCAAACCCTGCCAGTCCTTGGGGGGGAAAAAAATCAAAAGGAAGAACAAAAAAAAGGGAAAAAATGTGGTGTCAGGTAACTATTCTTCAGGACCTGTCCATGAAATACTTGCCTTTGTCCATGCATGTATGCACAGGATCAGCCTCTCTCATCAGGCAGCCTACTCTGAAACCTCTAGCAGGTCTCAGGACATTTGTTATTCTGGCTCACGCAGACCTCCAGCTGCAAAATGTTTATTTGGCTGTGAAAAGTCTATGAAGTAACAAACTTTGATGGATTCAGCACATTGTTTTCTCTTCCTTTTTTGGGAAGCCGTTTGCCTCCAGCTCTCATGGGGAGCGCATCTCTTTTTCCGTACGTCATAAATATTAAGATGCCTCGACTGCCAGCGTGTGTAGCACAGGTATGAGCCACGCTCTGCTCACAACCCTTTTGTGGCAGCCTGTGCTGCAGATTGCCTAAAAGTATTGGCATAACATGACTGTACAACACTTTAATGTTTAACCTTGCTATGATTACAAGTTGCTAATAGTATATCCTTGCTTATTAGCAGCTCACAGGTTGAATAATACAAGGATACTGGGATTATTCACGGAGTCAAGGAAGCAAACTCTGGCTCTGTGAGCATAGTTGGGAAAGCAGATAGAGAAATACATTGTTTCTTGAGTGACCTCTCTAAGACCTCCTTGTAGTGGTTGGTATAAACAAACTGGTAATTGGAAAGTTTAGAATAAATAGAAGGCAGCTTTTTAAAATTTATGGATGTGCTATGTAAATGGTCCTTCCAAAGTGGAGCTCAAATCTATATGTAACAAATCCTTTGCAAAGGGATTGTTTGAATATATTTTAAAGAAAATATTTACCAGCTGTGTGAAGGCATGAAGCTTGTTTAGAAGCCCAGAAATAGTTTACAAGGTGAAGACAGAGCATGCTTTTGTTTGGAGTCTCTGACCTGAATTTTTTAAAAATACTTTTGTGGGTTTTTTAATAGTTTGGATTTTGGATACAATGAATTAAGAAGGAATAAAAATTTAGAATTAAATACTGGGTATTAAGTGCTCTTAAAATGTATATTCTGTGCAGGGAAGAGCCAGATGTGAGAGGTCTGGCATGTTTCTAGGGTCAGATACTGAGGAGAGCTGGAAGCAAGGCTTTGATCTCTGCCCTTTGTTTAATCTCTGTGTTTGGGTTATCACTCAGATGTTGGGATGAGACACCACATTTCAAAAGAGGAGGCCGTAGAAGGTTGCAACATAGCCTGTGTGAATCTGCTAGTGCAGGTGCAAGATAAAGATGCCATCCTATAAACACTAAAGTAAGTAAATATATTTAAAATGTGAATAGTCCCATAAGGTAAACTTATGAATTTGTTGACAGAGGTAATTTGAGCAATTACTCATCAGTGAAAGTAAGTGCTTCATATCCCAGACTATTGCCTGCTTGTATTTTAAAAAAAAGTCACATGTTGGATAAGCCTAGTACTTAATTCTGGCAAATAATTGTGGGAAGACTGTTTTTTAAAGGATTTTATATTTTTGTTTCCTTGAAAACGTGATGAGATTTGCAGACACTTCACTAACATAGATCTAGGCTGTTACCATCGGGCTGATTGTAAATCATGGTGAATATGTGGTTTGTTTTGTTTTCCTTTTTAAAACACAACAAATGATGTATTAACTTCTCTAATATTTCACTGCAGATGAAGTTTCATTTCATTCTTATCAGACAAAGTTCAGCTGGAGGAGAGGCTAATTTTTAGGATTGCATAATTTTGCACAGGAGTGAATTTTGTTCTTCCTAAATCTTACTGTTTTCCTCTGGGGAGGGGGAAGAGGGAGAGGAACAACTTGACAGGAATCAGTTGTTTTGATTTAAGAGAATGTGAGGAAACGACATCTTCCAATAAATACATATTTTATTAAAGTTGAATATTATGACAAATAGTTTAGACTTAGGACTTCAGATTTGGTATGTAAGCAGAGCAACTCCGCAGAGATTTGTGTGCATTGCTAAGATTAATGAACTATACTTTGTAGAGAAGGGTAATGATTCACTGAGTAAAAAATAGGCAGCGTCTTAAAGAGCTTGTAAACACAGCTATTAATTTTAGGGCTAGAAGCTTATACTCTTCATCTTAGTCTGAGAATAACGCCACTGCTCTCCTTTCCACTATTCAGTGGGTACAAATCCAGCTCTTAAATAGATTTTTAAACAGATTTTAAAAGAGGCTACACTTGCATTTTTTTGTTTCCATGTTTTCTCCATCCTTTGAAATATCTTTATGATACTTTTACTGTATACAATATTAATCCCTTCCATTTTAAGGCACTCTCTACAAACCCTGCTTGATACAATTGCTGCAGTCAGTAATAACAACTGTGAAAGGAGGCACAGCTGATGTGCCCCTCCTTTTCTACCTACTTACATCAGGGTTTTGCAGTCTACAAAGTACTCCTTGGTGTGAGTCACTGAAGAGATTTTTGTGACTTTTGTTTTTTATTTTTTTTCCCTTTTCATCCCTCAGTGTTGATTGTGTTTAAGGCTTATTCTTATGCTATACATCACTCTTGATCTGAAGGAAAAGGAATGACTTTCCTCTTCTCTTTCATAACCTCAGGTCTCGTAATTTTTATTCATTCTCTTCAGTATCAGAGAGAAGCTTGCTTTGGTTTGACACAGCCTTGTGGTGATCCTCCCAACAGCTCCTGTTTTATTTTACTGTCTTGATCTTCATGAAGCATATATTTGCTTTCTTTTAAAAGAAGGAAACTTGAAATTCAGTCAGGAGCCAAAGGCTCAGTTCAAGCTCAATGATACTAAGTTTTATTTAAGGGAATGCAGCAAAATAACCATTAATTTCTATTAAACCCATTGGCCATTAGTATCTTGAGGGGTTTTTTTTTTAAGCTGAAAGCACAAGAAAACCTATTTGGGTGCCGGCTGCTTTCACTTTTGACAGATAAGCCAAAGGCCCAGTTCACTACTTATGAAGGAATATCAGTTATCACCTTGTATCAGTGAGGTGAGGAGAGATCACAGACACAGTTTGCTGTGGTCTGTCTTCATCAGTGATCTTTCCAGGCTGGAGCAAACAGGTGGTATGGCAGAGT
This sequence comes from Megaceryle maxima, assembly GCA_024605025.1. Lineage (NCBI taxonomy): Eukaryota > Metazoa > Chordata > Aves > Coraciiformes > Cerylidae > Megaceryle > Megaceryle maxima. The sequence goes on along the minus strand of JANHGN010017551.1, from coordinate 23,696 downwards.
GGGTAGATAGACTTACCTGAAAGAAGTTTGTGGAAAGCTAGAAGTTGTGAACAACATGAAGATCATGATGGAGTTTTCCATCCTGGGTTGCAGCTGATGATGTGCACTGGCACAGAGATGAGCTATGGCCACTCTCAGCCTCTGGGCTCTCTATGAAGCCCTGTCCTATTTGCCTTTTGTACCTGATGTTCTTTAAACACTAAATACACCTTTTAGTATTCATTTGGTAACTGGGCAAATAAATATAGCCACAGACCTCTGTGAAGTCTGTAGGTTTTTTTGAATTTTATCCTCAACTTTTCAATGTACTGTTTTTACCATTCTTGCAGGGTCCTGAACTTCTATTTTTAGACTAGAGGCAGGAATCCAGTAACTCTTCTCTGTACAGTAACCTGCCTATAGGAAGAATCCCTCTAGTTGACCAGACTGTTATCTGGATATTTAAAACATAATCAAATGCCTAGACTTCCACAACAAAATCTGTAACAACTGGTATAGACCTGATGGTAATTTGTGCTCTGACTCTACCTTGTTTTTAAAAACGAAGCAGTGTTATTTGACAAGAAGCTCCCTTTCTGGCCAGGGGTATTCCATTACACCAACCATTACAACATAGTGAGCAGCGATGGGAATTTCCATCAGGATGTGACCTGTGTTTGTGAACATGTTATCATTTATAAATGTTCCTGTCTGTAGCTATCTACATCTGCCTGTGGTGGTGTTCTACATGTTTTTATTAAGATATAATAATATAGTGTATCTCCTAGGATTGCAGAGATTCATTCCTTTGCCTAGCTGTGCTCTGCTTAGAAACTGTTTGAACATGGTCTTTTCTCTGGTAACTCTTTAATCAGAATTAAAACCTCAATTACATTGCTGTGTAGCCACACAGGGTCTATAAGGTGTTCCCGAGTGCAGTGGACTCATCACCTCTGCAGTTCCTTGCAGAGAGCAAGCCAAATACAGACAACTTACTTGAAAAAGAAAATGCAGTTTCAGGTGAGGGTTAGCAATGACCAGGCTGTGACTCATTGCTCGTCCTCCTCTGCAGCAGCTGTACAGCCCCTGACCCTTTCTCCAGATGAATATTGAAGTTGTAATGCAATCCTTGGTGGATCCAACTTCTGTCTCCATCCTGGTTTTGCTTGCAAGGCAAACTGAGCTGCATGGGCATTGTTCAGTGCCTTGAGTTGTTTGAATGTTGAATATTTGCAGCCTGCTGTAATTTGGAGTAAAGCTGCCCAAGAGAATGCTGTAACTGCTGTCAGGCAGCACTGTGTACCCTCTGGCATAGGCTCAGTACCCTTTGCTGCCATCCTGTGAGGCAGAGGGCTCACTGGTACAGCCCCTTCATGCAGCCCCTGGAGAACAAGAAACTTCCAGGCCTGGGAGATGTGGCAGGGACCTGCAGCTGTTTAAGAGGGTGCTGGGATCAGTAAGAAAGAGCAATTTCCTAACCATGAGTAAATTCTGCACCTGGAAAGAGGGGAGGACTCAGCCTGAAAGCAGAGTGGGAGCAGGCCTCCAAGCACCACTTTGAGTTGCGTATCCCAGCACTGGCATATAAGACTTCTTTTTTTCTTCTCTGTCTTTTAAGTCATGATAGACAGGGCTAGGGAACAGGAGAATGGTCTCTACCAGCAGTTAGCTTTGCACATCTGAGTGAACTGTTTTATCTTTCATAGTCACAATCTCTTCTGCAACAGACCTGTATTATGTAAAACAGCTGAACTTAAGGATTTAATAAAAGGAGTATTAATGCAGGTGTTTCTGGTACATGGGTAACAGAGTATGCAATGACATTCCCTTCTGCTATAGAGTTGCAAGTGTGTTTTATAAATAAGCATTTATTTTTTTCAGTAATTTGTAATACATGGATCAGTGTATTCTACAGTAACTTACCCTAATTATTCAGGAATCATCCGCTATTTAATTGTTATGATTAATTTTTCAGTCTGGTTCTTCAATTAGCTGTGCCATGTAAGGAAGTAGAAAAAACTGCATGTCATCATTAATTATCTTGTGGAGGAATCATGATTAATGCCCCACTAATGTCCAAGCAGAGCAAGGAACATTCCTGTAGCTGACACTTGGGCTAATATCCCTTTGAAGTCTCTGTAGACTTTGGCCAATTGAAAACCTCAGGACTATGTCCAGATTTTTTTCTTCTTAAAATTAGGTAATCCAGGTGAATTCTTTATGCTTCTTCATAATTGATTTTTTAATGACTACTTACTTTGTTGTAGCATATCATGTACTTCAAGACACTGAGAGTAAGCATACCTTACATTTTCTTAAGTATCCTTATTTCATCACCAAAATTTGTACTTTTTTCTTTACTGGAATGGTTTAATGAATTTTTGGAAAGTTTTCTGAAAGCTTTAGAAAATCCTGTTTTGCCTTCTAAGGTTTTGTAAGTGATGAGCAGCTCATGTGAAAGGGAATATCTACATCTGCCTGTGCATACCTTAAAGTTGATAGTATCCTCCTGTGAAGTTTATAACCTTACAGTAAACTCACAAATTATGCATTCAGCAATAGTTAAAAGCATATAGGTATGAAAAGCCTTATGTAGGCACTTAACCTTCCCCTGCAAAGTGAGCTGCTAACAGCGATGTCGACAGCTCAGCAATTTCACAGAAATAGCCATTAGTGTTTCCTGTCCTTCTTATGAACTTTAGAAATATTCATTGTTTACTCCTGATGATAGTAGCACTGTAGATGAGGAATCCTGTAGTGCTGCTCAGCATTGGCAAGCACAGTGAGATGACACATCTCTTTCTTCTCTGAGCAACATAAAGCTTAACTGATCCAGGTAGGACCCAGGTAGGCAGAGTGCCGGGGTGAGGAGAAGCACCTTGAATGTGGTCACACAGGGGGTCTGGGCAAGAGGCAGCAGCAGAACATGGGTCTCTTGAGACCTACTAAGCATTGCACTCACTGACCTCAGCTCCCTGTTGTAGCAGGCATTTGCAGACCATGAGGTTGATTCATGTTACTTCATCTCACCTCTTGACCTCCAGAGAAAGTTGTCCTCTCATGCAGCAAACTTCTGCTTGTTCAAATTCTTGCAAGTATTTCTACAACTGTGAAAATATTTTACCACGGTTGCCATGACGTGGTGTTGTAGGTAAAAAGAGTATGTTGGTTGTAGAGAGCTGCTTGTTTCCTACAGATAATTTACCCAAGCAGATTAAGATCTGAGATTTTTTCCAAAATATAAATGTGATAAAATGCAATGGAAAACAAGAGCTCCTGCTACGCTACTTTAGCTACTCACTGAACCCACAGCTAAACTGAGATGGAACATGCTGGCTGCCCCATATGAAAGAAGTGAGATTCAATTGCTTGGTTTTCATCAACAAAGTCATGTACATGAAAAACAAAAGAACTTCTCTGGAAAGCATTGAAGAATAACTGTTATGGGGGAACCTACAGCTTCTCAGGACCCTTTATTTTTTGCTGGGTGTGTATTGTTTGGTTTGTTTGTTCGTTTTGCTTTTATGCATACATAAACATGAATTATATACCTGGATACATCAGTGATATTATGCTCCAAGCAATAAAGCTCCTTCTTCCCATCTAGTTAAGATTAAATATTTTGGGTCTGCAGGAAACATACAGGTAAAATACTATCTCAACTTTTTATAAAGAGTAGCAGAAATGATTATTGGGGTGAGACACTGTTGCAAGTGGAAAGGCCAGATGAAATACCATGTGCCAGCCCCCACCCCCCCAAAGTCAATGTGCACTTTATTTAAAACATGGTTTCAAAGCTAAACTTAATAATTTGATGTGCATGCATTCTAGCAACACAAGTCTCTCGCTGAAATAGCAATGTGGACTTTCACTGTCAGCTGGTTTAAAATTTCTACATCTTAAGTTGGTTCATGGGGCATAAATTGGCTTTTCAGGTGTATTTTGAAATTGCAGTCAGAATACTTGGTGACAAAATTAGTAAGCTGAAGATTAACCATGGAGAAGTGAATCACAGTTGTGACAGGGTTTTTCACTTGCACTGGTGTTTCTCCTGGTCACAGCAGATGACTGATCATTCAACATGCTGGTTCTGAATTCAGTGGTGACCCCTCCCATCAAATGTGGAAGGCACAGAAGGAAGAGAACAAGTTGGCTTCATTAACAGCCTCTTCTCTCACAAGGGGTTTTAGGGGGCAATGGAAAAAGCCATTGTTAGTCTGGGATGTTTAATAGTGTCCCTGTGCTCAGAGCAGCAAGGGGGTTCCCCTGTAGGTACATCTATAACTTGTTACTAGTTACAGTTCATTACCTCATTGGCTTCTGTGAGATGTATCAAATACTAGAGTGTATTGGAAGAAAAGTGGTGATACTAAGTTTTATTTTGCAGCCTGCTCATTTAACTGGCTTGAAGGTTTTCAGAGAGTTTAGTAGTGTTAGGGCTAGTGAAGCTTGAGATCCAGACAGGTTTCTCCCTGTGATCTATATGGCTGGTGAATGTATGGCTCCCAGCATTAATTACTGCTAGTGAAATATGGAACTAATAAATGTCTCCAATCAGCAGCAAAGTGAAGAATGTATTTTAAATAGTAAGAATATTGTTTGAACTCCCATATAGGTAACATGTATCTGTAGACTTTGTTAATAAATAATTATGGTGTAATAGTAAACGTGTGGAAAATAGTTCCTTTTCTATTTTCTGTTTTATAACATAATTTAAACATTTAGGGACGATGTTCTTTATTGCAAAGGAAAACAACTTGTGTATGGGCATATTTATTAAAGGTATTTAATTTTCACCTATGAATATGAAATTGTTCCCCAATCCCTTGCATGTGGAGAAATGTACACATATGAATGGTTCATGTAGCTTCAAAGCAGAACATAAATGACTTCAGGATCAACCTCTGACAGGTGACTCACAAGCAAAATCTGTAAGTTTCAAGAATTCATCTTAAATCATTGTTCCATGAGGCAATCATCCACAAGCCAGTCTGCTTTAAGGACTAGTCTGGGACCCATTTCCAAAGTACATGAACACTAGTAGATTTTTGTCAGCCTGGGAGTCAAAATATCTGTTACCAACTGTATTGTGCTGTATCTGCACTAAGAAGTGATTTGGGAGGTTAGTGTTTGCAAATCATTTATGAAACCTTTCTTTTGTTACATATTGTAAAACGTTTTGTAATTCAGCTGCTGCCTGAAGTTGTGTTAAGCTTGAGGGTATTTAGTGCTGCAGTGGTTTTGTTTTACAATCAGTTTTAATGTGTTTTAGGTGTTTTGCACTCAGAAAGCATTCCTGGAACATGGAACGCTTCTCATTACCAAAACTGATGCTGAAATAAATGTGGTTTGCATTTGTTGGGGTTTTTTTTTGTGTTTGTGTGTTTTGGTGTTTGGTTTTTTTTAAGTAACCAACCCAGTTCAGACTATGATTTTTTTTTTTTCCTTTTTCTTATAAAACCTTTCAAGTTGAGGGGATGTGACAGGCTTCCAGACGAAGGACAAAATGTTTTGATGATGAAGAGGCAATTCTTTCTTAAATACTTTAACAACCATTTAACTGACATTCTGGCATCACTACCTTATTTTATTTGGTTTAGCATACGTATTTGTGCAGGTCATTGCACCTCCTGTTTATGAATGATACCATAGATGGGGTTTCTCAGCCTAAGCGTGGCTAAGACAAATACCAGTGGAGCCCGATGGAAAATGAACAGCCTTAATAGATGTGCTGTTATGCCCTGTTGAATTTTGTTGTTGTATTTATTTTGCTCAGAAAGAGAAAACAAGTAATTAGCCAAGAAAGCTCACAGCTGCATAGCATACTCCCCTCTCTCCTATATACACACACTCTATTGGTATATGCAAAACTGGCACTAATGAAACATAAATAGATCCTTCTCCTGTATGGAAAAGACTTACAGCATTGCATGGGAATGAAAGCAATAGGATTCTTTGGAAATCTGAGTTATTTAGGTTCCCAGTTTGGATTTTGGGCTCTAAAGCCCTTTGAGGTTCCACATGTGGTGCAATGTCTCCATGGGTTTCTTGGTTTGTTTAATGTTTGTTTAAATTTGTTGGGAGATGGGATTCTGTTTCTGGATTTCTGTAGCCACATTATTTACTGCAAAAATCTAAGCTTGTGTTAAAGTTGCTGTTTCTAGGCATCTATGGTCATAAAACCCTAATTTGAGCCTTTTCAAGCCTCAGTCAGAGGCATCTGATCCTGTATTTGCCTGATGTTATTACAGAAATCCTGAAATCATCATTCTGAGATGAATCAATTGCCTTAGGGTCATTTTAGGAGGTACTTCAACCGTTATTTGCAGGCACAAGAATGAAAGAGCCTGCACTGATAATGCTGGCTCCTTGTGGGGGCTGGACCACCACTGGGGTGGCTGAAGACATGTGCCATACACCTCTTGATGGGATCCTCTAACCAGCCCTGTGATGGGGCTGTGGTGAAGCCAGCTCAGCTTTTCTGCTTTGTGAGTGGTGACAGAGCCCAGCCTGTGATACGGGCTGAAGAAGTGCTGTGAGTCATCTGACTGCCAAATATGAAGTGAATTCTATCAACTTTCTGAAAGTACTGTACTCTGGGAATGAAATTATTTTTTTTCCACCCAAAAACTCCAGGTGGAATCTTTCTCTGTGCAGATGCTCCAACAGGCAGCTGCAGCCCCTCCATGTGCCAAGCCTCGGCCTCCTGGGGATTTGAGGCCACATCTCCAGCATACTCTGCCTCCAGCAACAAGTCTTTGCTCTGGAATCAAAGGTCCTCTTCCTCCAGGCAGCCATGGAGCCTCCATCCGTGAATCATGGCTTTCCACTCCTATGACCAAAGTTAGGTCCCAGCTTCTTTTGCTGTTATCTCCTTCCTGCATTTCTAACTTCTTGCCTCTGTTCCTAAAAACAGCATTGCCCGAGAGGCTTGGCAGACTCTGAGCAGTGCCTTTCAGCACCGCGCTATCGCCTGTGTGCTGCTTTGTGGCACCTGCTCCTCTCTCTTTCTCAAGCTAAAATAGTCACCCACGTGCAGACCAGCTCTTGACCATTGGCAATCACATCTATTCTGTTCTTTATGGCTTCTCTGTGCAAAATCACATCCTCTGTCCTTTATTCACTTGCAGTTACTCTCAGCTTTATTGTTTTGAGAAACTAATGAGCAATACAATGAAGTCGTGGCATTTGTCTCCATATAGTGTTTGTGATCAGAGATGCCTCATGTTCCAGGCACAGCAGGATCTTTACCATGGTGCACTGCTGCGTGCTCTTCAAGACCTTGAATAAAAGTCAAAGAAGACTTTCTGCACTTTATTTTAGAAGGGGAAAGGTAATTTGGCTTCAGATAAGACAGGCTGGCTTGGCTTGTAGAGACTGAATGAAATGTGGCAGAATCTTTCAATACTCTCCCGATAGGATCAAGTTAATGTATTCCCCATTACTGTTCTTGTAGAGCAACTCAGAAGAAAATAGTTGTCTTGCATAGTGAAACTTGTTTCCTTTCTAATTCTTCTGTGCTTTCTTAATAATTACCTTTCTGTTCAGGCAGTCCCTTGGCATCAGTAAGAAACCTCCTATTTGAACACCTTTGAGAAGTTCACACAAGTGGTTAGGGAAGTGCTAGCTCAAGCTCAGCCACATCTTTCCCATTATCTAGCAGAAACTCCTCCTTCAGACTTTCTGCACGCTGCGTGGAATTTCCTCTTCTGTCTGGCTGAGTATTTGGAGAGCCTTAAACACTGGCAGTGGCTCTACAAAATTTTTCTGGGGAACTTGGTAGAAGTTGAGCTGAAAAGGTGAATTACAATGGAAGTAAAGAACATAACATCACGTCATTCCCCATGGGACTTGGTTTCTGCCATCACTTCACCAGCATTTTGGGGCTGCTGGAACCCCAGCTCTGCAGAGCTGCTCTCAGCAAGTCTCTGAAGGTTTGGGCTCTTAAGGTTCAAACAAAACACTCTTGTCTCAGAAAGCCTTCCTTTTCCAGGACGTGCACTAGCAGGCTGCAGCAGGGAGGTGGAGGGTAGCTTAGAGACAATGATAAATGTTCAAGAGGTCTCTTCTTCCTCTAGGCAGGGGTATCATATACAGCAGTCATTAAACTGGCCCCTAAATGATTTGCCTTTAGCAGTAACAAATCTGAAAGGTACCAATGACTAAGTTAGATAAACTTTGAAATGCTTAATTGTTCTGTTTTTCAAGCTGACCCTCATGGTAATGGTCAGTGCTTTAATAACAGTTTCCTTAGAAAGTTCAGCGTGTTTTACATGTCATGATGCCAGAAAAATTATAGGGAAACAAAACAAATACGTAATTCTTAATGGGAAAGGTCACCTTTCTATCCCTCCCTCCTACCTGCTGTAAACAGTTCTTTAACTGTCTGTCTTTGGCCATCTGAAGTGGTTCCCCCTCAAGCTTTTCTGCCCAAGTCTCTCTTTTGGCATGGAGAATTTCACTCTTATCGTATCCGTTGGTTCCTTTGTGTGTGTGTGTGGAAACAGCTGTTGCCACATATTTATCATGAAGTCCTGAGGAGCCACAGTGTGCAGCAAGGAAAGCGTCACTGGCCACAGCAGAGAGTAACACCGTCAGGGCAATGGTGGGTGCGTCGGTCCTTGCACAGCCCGGGGAGCCTTATCTTGCTGGGAGCAGGGCCAAGCTGCTGGGAGCTCGTGCTTTGTTTTCTCTCTTCAGCGGGCTCGTGTCCCCACCAAAACTTTGGCGCTGAAGTGCAGCAGGCAGTCACGTAAGAGCAAAGCATCAGGGAAATACTGGATGGGGGATAAGATGAGGACCTAGACTGGTGTTGAGATCTTAATTGTGCGTGCTTGGCAAGCTGATAAGGTGGCTGGAGCCTAATCAGAGACCAGCCAGTCGGCTGTGCTGGGGGACAATTGATGTCCCTGGGACACAATGGGAGGGGAATTACGTACTCGCACGCACACAGAGAGAGGAAGCCTCCACTTGACAAAGTGGATATTTTTCACATGTAGTTATTTTCTTCCAGTTTTGCTGCTGCCTAGTGGCAAAGAGACTGAAGATCTCTTTAAAAGTAGTCTGAGGAAGTGAAGTTACAGAAAGGAATCAAAGTGGCTAATCGCTGAATAACTGTATTTCCATAGTGTCTCTGTAGGACACGCGTGCGTCATACGTGCACACAGGGAAATACGCAGTCACCGATGTAACAGATCATTGCAGAGAATCAGTCCCCTTGCACTTATGGCTGAAACCATTTCAAATTCCTAGGGGAGACGCCAAAAGTGTTTGGGGTTTTTTGTTTGTTTTGTGTGTTTTGTCTGTTTGTTTGTTTTTTGGGGGGGTTGTTTGTTTTGGTTTTGCTTTTGCTTTTGTTTTTTCCCCAGCTGTGCTTCCTCTTCCTTTGCTGCAGCCTTTCCTGGAGCTCTCAGCTGGCCTTACTGCAGTAAACTCTGTTTCTTACTTTAACTCAGGATCCATGAGCTCTTATTCCAGCATCATTGCCTCTCATTTGCCTCGTGGTACAGCCTGACACGTATGTAACCTTCTTCTTTGCTTTTTGCCTTTTGTAACGCTCAATTCCCATGCAAATTATTCCCCTACATCTCCTCAAGGAGTATGACCATTTATCTCCTGACACTTGATACATCCACAATTAATAAAAAAGTGGTTTGCCGGATGCTACGACAGCGCACGAAGCTTTAGGACCTCTTGTAAATGCTTTATGATAAATACTACTCGGGAATCTTTTGAGTACACCTGCCCTACATCTGGCTCTCCAGTGAAGACTTAACTTGTTTGCCTGTGTGTTTTAATCTTTAAGTATATGTGTAATGATGCACCCTGTTTATGCACCGTGTTAGGCACATATGAATTGTAGGTGATTTGGCCTAAAAAGAAGTCGCTTCTTGGACCATAATGCTGTTCTCTATAATCTGGATGTTTCCTTTTGTGACAGTAACTAGAGCCAGATGGCTCAGAGGAAGGCATAATGCTTTGACTACAATATTTGGGAAGGTTTTTCTTTTCTGTTGCACTAGCCAGGGATCACCGGACAGCTGAAGCCTGACTCTTAGCACTGATTTTTGATGTGTTTGACCCAGACACCCACACATGCTTCCTAATGATTTGCTAGAGATGCAGCCCAGTCCAGTGTTCTCCCTGTGAGTAGCTGATCTTCCATGCCAAGTGACCTTCTGCAGACACCTGGGCAAAGTAGCGAGAGAAGCAGCTAATCCTATTCTTAGCTCAGCATGCTAGTTATCTGTGAGTGGACAGCCTGCCAGAAATGTCTGGTGACATATTTGTCCCAGGGAGGGAGGTTTTTGCCAAGATGCTGTGGGTGCTGCTGTATGGAGTTCAGTTTAGAGGGAGAAGAATCTGTGAAATGTGAATTCAAAAACACAGCTGTTGTTAAAGAAATAAGGAGCTGTTCCCAGTAACACATGGATATTCAAGATACAGATATTTTTAAAAAATTATTTTTTAAGTATCAGGAAATTAAACAGTAAATGCTGCGGTGTCAGCCAAAGTTAACTCTACCTAATACTTTTGGCTTGGCCACCAGAGGTGGTAGCAAGCCGTATGTGCAGTTAAATGCTGTTTTTATTTCATTTCATTTTAAACTTAAAGCCCTTTATGCAGGTTAAACATTCTGGGACTTGTGCTTGACTGTCACCCAGCAGTTTTGGCGGTGTGTGCGTAACCCGGCGGTGAGTACGTGTTACAGTTCTCCCTCTGTGCCTGGTCTGGAGCGGTTATAAATTTGTTAACAGCTTCAGGAGGAGAGCCTGGCTTCGCAGCTTGCCCAGAAACAGCCAGTGCTTGAGGGTCACCCTGCAGTGCCTTTGCTGGCTCAGGATGGCAGCTGCTTACAGATGCCCATCACATTTTTGTAAGCCACTAAAGAAAACAAAGCAGCAATTTAAGAGCAATTTCGATACCTGGCAAACAGCTGCTCTCTGTTGTCTGAAACCAGGGCTGCTTTGCTGCAGGGCATTCAGTCTGCCAGGGCTCTGCCAGGCATCCAGTGAGGTCCTCTGAAGCACCCATTTGCAGGCACCCACCCCACACCTCTAGGGAGTCCTATACCAGGAACTCCCTGATGAGAAATACAGCTCGCTCACTCGGTGTGTTTCTGATGATCCCAAAGTCAGACGCTTAAATCGGGTGGTGTGAAGCCTTCCCTGGGTTGCCCAAGCCCATTTTGCCCACCTCCCTTTGGGTGCGGAGGAGCTCTGCTGTCAGTGTAGGGAGACCTGCTGCCTCTACTCCCTTCCTTCTCTGGGGAGATAACTCTTCAGTGATAATTCCACAACATGGGTGGCAATTTACTTTTTTCTTTTTCTTATATTTTTTAACAATCGATGCCTGACAGGATTAGGCTAAGCCTGTTAGTGGTCAGGATGACCCTGGCAGGCATGGGAGGGGATTTGTCTGTGGGAATCCCTCAGTGGCAGCACCGTGTGGGCTGGGGCTGATGCTGGCAAGATCCATCCCTCTGGAGCTCCTCCTGGAGAACCTCAATCCAGCAGCACTTGAAAACTTCAGGTGGTCCCATTGCAAACTGGGTGTGATTCTGGTGCCGAGGGTGACACAGTTATTGAGGATGTGGTGCCATCAGTGTGGAGACAAGATGTGACTGTGGCTCCTGAATTGTTTGCTTTAACACTAAGCAAAGGTGGAAGCTGATCACTGTGGACAGGTTTAGTCTGTGCTTATCTGTGCCCTGAAGAATGAATGCAGAGTATTATTGTTTTGGATTCTTAGAGCCCTCGATTTCATGTGTGGATATAATATAAAAAGTCTCTTTAGTTCAACAGAAAAATATTTGGACCCACTAGGCAAGGAATTGTTTTCTATTATCTACATCTTGGGTAACAAATCCGTTCTGATAAATGCAGACAATATCAAGTCCATTGTTGTTGGCACCCAAAAATAATAGATAAGTTGTCTTGGGCAGTTCTAGTGGATGATGTCCAAAGATGACAGGCTTTTGCTGCTGATAAGTTCAAAGTAAATGTAGTTTTTTAGGTATATAAGAGAATTGTTGTTACTTCTGAGTACTGAGTGTTCCTAGTCTAGTTACGTAAGAACAAACAGTGACGAAGTTGGCTTGAAGCCTTCTTCAAGGTTTATTTGGATCACAAAGAGAGTTCCCTACTCTGTTAAAAGAGAAAACTGGGTTGATTTCACACTTGAAGCCATTCACTATGAATGTCTGTAGCAACACCTGGCAGAGGTCCCACTATCACAGAATGAAGACACCAAACTGTATCAAAAATAAAAGAAGAGCAAAGCAGCCAGGCAGGACATCTCTGTCCAGGAAATCGATGTCCCATTCATTCAGCCCTACAGTATGTTTTCCTTAGACATCCTGTGCTTCCTTCAGGGTTTTAAAATGAACCATAATAGCTTGTTCCTGCAGACAAAGCCTGGTGCTCATTGGTACTTGCCAGGTCAAGCTCTTAATTTGCGTGCGGGCAGAGACCCTCCGCTGAGCCAGCTTATTGCAGGGGGAGCTTCACAAGTTAAAGCAAGATTAAAAAAAATACACTCCTGCTAATGCATAAAAATGAAATGAAAAGCCAAGTGATTAGGCTTTAGAAGCCATGGTTTGGGTTTCTTGATGAGATGAGTTTTCAGGCAACTGACATTTCTGTGGTTTACCTGTATTATAGAGAGTTCTCAGCTAAGGGAGTATTAGTGGTATGAAGTGAAGGGGCTGGGGAGAGGTCTAGTTCTGTTTCATGCCCAAACTCCATCAGTGCCCTGCTGAGCCAGTAGCAAGGCATCTTGTGGGAGATGAATGACGGATGTCTTTGCATAGTTTCCATAGAACAGAAACTTCTGAAAGCAGGTGGCCAAAAGTGATGGGGTCAGGAGTAGGTCTGAATACTACAGTAGCCTTGAAGGTTCTTTCTGACACCTCAGTGACAGTAGTTAATAGGCATTTTTGCTTCAGCCTTTGAATTTGCTGAACATAGGGTACAGATACTACTTCACTGATTTGCTGTCTAAGTGCTACAGTCTTTGTGGCCAGTTCTGGTATCCACAGCATCATCCTTCATTCCGCTGTTGTGAACATTTTCTGTGATGAACTGGCAGAGGGAGCCCCGGCCTGTGTAGGAGCATTCTCTTGCTGTTTACTATCATTATAATAAGATATTTGACCCATACAGTAACAGCATTAGTGTTGGGCCCAAACCAAAATCTTTGGATTCAAAATGCTCTACGCTTTGGGAAATGGTCAGACCCAAATTTTGTGGCTTGGCTCAAGCTCTGAATGAAATGAAACTGAACGTGCCTAGGATTAAAAATCCTTTAGAGGCAGAAGCTTTCTTCTGAGAGTTTCTTTTTTTTTTTAATCTCTGCTGTTTGCAATGCTCTTTAGGTAGGACTTTGCAAATGCAAACCAGGTTTCTCTCTAGGTTTTTTTTTTTTCCCAGATCCTTACATATAAGTGCATTAGTTTCATAGACTTCTAATATAGAGGAAGCCATTATTTCTCCCTTTGATTTTTAGTTATGTTTTCACCTCTGTAGTAAGAGGAAGAATTAATGCAATTCTAGACTGGATGTTTATAGGCTTGCTGCCTAGGTAGATGCCACTTGTGGAAAAAATACTGGTGATATGGTTTTAATTTGAAATTGTTTTGACATCTGAAGCTGAACATCTTAAGTGTCCATATAATGCCTTCCCTATGTCCATCTAATGCTTTCCTTTTGGAGACCTGTGTGCTATTGAATCTCTGCTGCATAAGGTCCACTGCACACCAGCCTGGTTATGCTACAGAGAAATCCCCAGTGTGTGTGCAGTGTTCAGGGAAAGCATTAAATGCTACCAGATAGCTAGAGAAGGACTTGAGGGCCCTGGATTGAACTTTTTTGTTTGAGAATGGTTTGTTACTTGACAGATGACAGCCTAATTTTCCTGATTGTTTATTTTTAAGAAGAGCACGAATATTTTCAGCACTCCTCTGTAGCAACTAACTTCAGCCTTTCCGAAAAGTTGGATCACAGGCATTTCTGTTAACTTTTCTGTTTACTCCCTTTTATAAACAAAGATTAAGAGGACCTCCCTGGGAAGTTGATGTTTAAGTCCTTTGAAGACCTCCGCGACTGGATCTGCGCGAGGGGAAGGTGGTGCGTGCTTACGTGTCTGAGGAATGGGCAAAGAAATGTGAAGTTGATTTTCCTTTCTCTGCAGCTCTGCTCATGGCTCCCCCTTCTCCCTGCTGAGAGCCTCCTCATCAGCCTGTCTGTCCACAAAGCCACTGCATACCTTGAGTTTCAGCATTGCCCCTTTGCTGCACCTCCTCAGAGCCACAGCGGTGATGGGGCTGGCACAGCAACCAGCCACGTGGTGGGCTTTGCTCTGTGGGCACCCTGTCAGTCCAGCTGCCTCCCCACCATCCCCGCTGGGATGGCAGGAAGCTCAGTAGAGAGTCTTGCGAATGCTCAGTGGTTGGGAGAGACCACGGAGCTGTAGCTGGTGGCTTGTGGGCTGGACCTGACCTGCGGCGGGGGCCTGGCTCTGTGCCTTTCCCTTGGAGAGGATGGGGAACAGGAGCTTGGGCACAGCAATACCACTACTGCTTATTTGCAGCAGCTGAAGACCTGGCCTGGGTAAATGAAAGAAACACAAAACATTCCTGAGCCTGGAGGGGATCCATAGCTCAATTTTGGGCTTAGGAGCCTCTCCATATTCTTTATTTCAGTGTTTGTGAGGTTCATATTTGTATTAACTTCAGAGGGCAGTTAGGAGGAAGCCAGATCAGCTCGGAGAGCCCATGGTTAGTGCTTCTTGTAATGCTCAACCCAAGTACTCCAGTTCTTTGACATTATCACAGCTGGAAAAAAAGAGGTAAAATATGGAAAACACGGAGTTTGGTACATTGTGCTGATAACTTGAGGGTTGGAGACATCCATAGGCAGACATTCTAGCCATACCTTTACACCTTGTGCCCAAGGAAGAAATGATTTCAAAACTATGCTTCCTAATGCATGAACCAGACCTTACGGTCTGAACAAAGCAGCAAAGGCTCAGTCAACTAATCTTCTCCAGAACGTAATATCATGATATTTCACGTCATTTTGGGGTGTTTTTTTAGCAAGCTCTGTATGCATTGCTTAACATTAAAAGGCTAAGGTAAATTATTTTCCTCTAGAAATGCCAGCTGTAATAAATCTTTCCTCCTTGCCACTCCTATAATGAAGGGCTTGGCATTTTAAAGCCCTGAGCTGTTGACTTACCTTGCTTGCAGAAGTCCCCTTCCTGCCAGCTCAGCTTTCCAGTGACTAGTGCCTCTGCTGCTTTCTGCTCTCCATCGATTGTTCTGGGGTGTTTTACCAAGCACCTTTCCTGAGCCTTCCTACAAGGCTGCGCTCCCATCCTTGTGATCTTCAGCTGATCTCTGCCAGCATCCCAGGGGGTATCTGCACACTTAGAACTATTCAGGGACCCAGACTAGCCTCTGCTACAATAAACTCCTCTCTCTCATTATCTGCAGCACCTCGAAAAACCTTCTTTCAGCTGAATGACCCATATTTTCGGTGCAGTCTGTTCCGTACCCTGTGAGCGCACGGTGTGTCTATGTACTTTGTGGTATGTGCTGATGGAGCTCAGCACGGCTGCTCTCTGATACTGCTTTATAACATTAGAAATATTCGCTTGTGTGTAATGTCAAGTCCTAGTTGTCATGTTTATTCTGTGGTTGCCGTTGCCGGTTGGATTCAGGCTGTACCTACAGGAGTGCTTTTATGCATTTGTACATTTTAGAAACCCAGCGCACCCCGCTGTTTGTCCCTGTCCTTAGGTCTCTGCCCAGGCCTCTGTAGCCAGAGATTCCTTGCCCCAATCTGCCTCGCAGTCCATGCTTGTTTCTTTCTCCAGACTGGAAACAAAATGCCCAGCTCGTTTTCGTGAGCTACTCATCCTTGCTGCTTCATAGTGCTTCTTGAACTCACCCTTCCAGCTCTGGCTGGTCAGGACATTTCAGTATTATTTGGAAAAAAAAAAAAAAAAAAAGAGTGGGAGGAAGATATTCAGGTTCTGCAGAGCGAGGCTGAACTGACAGTATTAAACACTTATTTGTGCTTTCTTCTGTGTTACCACTGGAAAATGAGAATGTGAGGGTGGAGGAGAGAAAAGCGTTGTTCAGCGGCAACGCCTTTGTGCGAGCACACAGCAGCCTTGAGCTCCAGTGCGTGGCTGCGAGGCACCGGATACCGCGTGGTTCTGCCTGTGGTTAAGCTGCTAGGTGCGAGCGGCTTGGCCACCACCAGCCCCACATGACGTAAAGGTCGTCTGGCCCACGGTTAATTCTATTGCTACCAGACTCCAATGAAAGTAAATATGTGAAGCATTATATAACCCGGGGGGAGAAGGAAGATGAAAATTATGGTGCCCACAGATTGAGTGGGGAGGGTTATGTGTGTCAGTAATGAGTAATTTAGAACATCTGCAGACTTTTTAATTTATTTATTTTTTAGGGTTTTCCATTTCCCTGCTTTGTGGTAGAGCCTGTTTTTACAAGGCCTGAAGGCAATGTTGTATCCAGCAATGGATGAGTTTAAAGGCCTGGATGCCTTTCATTTAGGTCAGCACTGAGATCTAGCATTCAAAATTGGAATCCAAATTTTGCTTGTATAATTACAATTTGCCAAGTCTTTGTACATAAGGAAACTCACCTCGCCTCCTCCCGACACCTCTCCTCCCTGCCACCCCCAAAACCTGGAGTGTGTATATATAAGGAGAGACCTGCCATTTCCCATGTCACCATTAGCAGGCTGATGTGGTGTTATCTGGTGGTGGTCACTGGGCTGGCCACACCTTCTACGGGTTCTGCCTTTGAGTTTGGACATGTGGAGACCCTCAATTTCACTCTCTGCTGACACTTTGCCCTCCATCCCCTGAAGCACTATAACATCAGTAGCACTTACATTGTCCTTTCCATCCAGGAATGGTTTAGGATTTTAGGAAAGCCATAAAAAAATAATCCTCTGCTTGCAAAAATACATCTTCAGGCCATTCTGGAGCAAAGCAGACCCCCACTGCTTGGGACAGGGCCAGCTGGACCTGTTTAATATCAAGCTTTCAATTATTTTTTTTTTTGTAAGAACAGATCTGCATTAAATATTTGAGCATTTCTTTCCTTTGTTGTCATCTTTCAAGAGAGGAGACATTTCTTCTTCCACATCCTCTGTTTAATCAGAAGGCTGAAAATAGGTATTTGGGGATTCCAGTGTTGTTTATTTTTCCCTATTAGGAAATGAGTCACGAGTAAGTGACAATACTGTCTCCAATCAGAAAGAGTCGCAGCTTGTGGATGCCAAGGACTCGTCTGCTAATTATGACTTTTATCTGCACCGTCTTACAGCCATTGTCTGAACCTTACCCTGTCTCAAGGGTTGCTTTTGCCTTTTATTATTTTTCTTCCAAACAAGCTGAAAAGGGCATTTCGCTCTTTGTCAGTGAGGACACATTCTGAGAGGTTCTGAGTGCTTTTTCATCCCAGTAAATTGAGGGGGTGTCGCAGATGGTCAGCATTGCTCAGCACTCCCTCCATCAAATACATTGTAGAAGCATCTATTAGCAGAAGCACTCATAAAATTACCCATCAATATCTCTGCATTTCAGCTGCCACATACTCATTGCCCTGATAGAAAGTCACGTGCGTGGGCCAGGCTGGGATGGTTTTACTGGAAAGACAGCTGGAAAGTCATTTCTCTTCCCTGGGAGACAGGGAGTGCTCGGGGTATGCTGCTTCATGCCAGTGCCACTTAGAGACAAATCGTTAAGTCCTGTTAAGTTTAGCATACCTCTCAAGATGTATACTGAGTGCTGCCTTAAGATGCTAAATATTAAAACTGAATGTATAAAATCAACTCTGATGTTTCATGTGTTCAGGACCTTTGCCTCAGCACTGTAGTCCTTTTTTATTATGTTATCGCTCTGATATGAAGTTGTTTGTTCTCCCTTCGGTGCTGAAAATTAATTATTTTTAAAAGCAGAATGAACTTTATGTTGAAAAACATTTGCTTTCTGCATTAAGAAGTACAAATTACTCTAATTCTAGGGGAAAGTTATGTTGGCTTTAAGGGAAAAGTAATTACAAATAACTGTGTGCAAAGCCAGACGAGATTGACTGGAGGAAAACGTATCTTAATCCCTTGATCTGACAGTCGCCTGGCAGTCAGAGCAGGAAAAGAAAGTCACTGTTTTGTTGGGGTTTTTTTCCATCTCTGTGAGGTGGGAAATGTACATCCTACTTCAGAGATGGAAAATGAACAAATAAGTCTGCTGGGCAGCATGACAATAACACACATTCTCTTCTGGAGAGACTGCACAGTCAGGATATTCCCGGTTTCTGGTGGTAGGGGTACCACAGGCTCTGCCTGAGCCTCCTCTGGATTTCAGGTGTGTGTTTACACAAGTGCTGCGTTACTAAACTGTGGAGGTTTTTATTTTGTGTAGTGCGTTCATCGTAGCTGTCACTGCAAGACTTAAACAAAACTGGAGCTCTGCCATCCTGGTGCTGTGGAAAAAACCCCATAGGAATAAACTGTTTATGACCAAACAGTTTGGAGTCTGAGTTAATTAAAAAAACCCAAACAGGTAGAGAATGACAGGATCTGTTCAAGCATCCATATGTCTGTCTATCATGTGCATAGGTGCATGCTTTGTATAGAGGAGGAACAGATGCATTGTAAATAGTATTTTTCCTTTTTTGTTGTTGTTTAATTTTCTAATGTTCTCACCATCCAATGGCTTGAAACCCCAGCAGGGCAAGATGAGATGATGTCCTCTCTTCTATTCAAATCCCAAAGCATTCTTTACCATTCTTGTTTTAGACCAGAATTTCTTTTCTGCCCCCCCCCCCAATGGGCACTGCTGTTGCATCCCCCCAGTATAGACTACAGGCATTTCCAGGTCATGAAGAGCTTCCACAAAATTACCAAAGCCACATGTATCTTGGGGCTACAGAGCTAATTGTCACCTTCTGAAGCTTTGCTTCCTCTTATAAAGAGCAAGGCTGTGGTCAAGCTGTAAAATTGCAGCTTGAACAAACATGTTTGAAACTTTTGATGAGCACCATAGTAGCATATAGAAATAACACCAAAGGG
This sequence comes from Megaceryle maxima, assembly GCA_024605025.1. Taxonomy (NCBI): domain Eukaryota; kingdom Metazoa; phylum Chordata; class Aves; order Coraciiformes; family Cerylidae; genus Megaceryle; species Megaceryle maxima. Next base: position 4,608 of record JANHGN010017551.1, on the reverse strand, counting down.
AAGCCCAGGTTTCCAGATATCAGGGTAGTTTATCTGAGATACTTTCAAATGCACCTCAGCTCCACAACAACCTAACCCAGCAGCACTTTGACAGAGCTGTACATTCATGTGGGGTGTTGGTGTTGTCTCCTAGCTGCACTGATGCTTTTACGAAAAGCATTTGTTGGAGGTGGTGGGGTGAGGTGAACACCATGAGAAGGAATGCTAGAAGAAATGGTGGAAAAAATCTCTGTGCAAAAACGTGGTTCGTGAAATGAAACACACTGTAACTGGCTAGCACCTGATACCTGCTTGCAGAAGAGCAATCCCTAAGTAGAGGGATTTCAATCGCATTTTGCAGTGCTTGAGTTACGTGATTTTTCTATGTTCTTATAATTCCTGTGGCTCTTCGTATTATGCAGAATAAATAAACCTCCAAAGAGTATGTTAAAAATCATGCAGGTTAGGGGTCTAGACCACTACTTATATTCTGTGAATGCTTTGCAAAAGCTTGTCCTTGTCCCCCTCTCTCCCCCATCCCCAAATCAGTAAGCCTGGAGAAGCCTTTCCTGTGTTACTGTGTCCAGCCCCAGCCATACGATGTCCAGAACACTCCCTTTCTAACCAGACAGCAGCCCATCTTAAACCTACTTAGACTTTTTTTGCCTTCACCACTCATATTGTTCCATATCCTGAGTGCTTTTCTTCTTTTTCTAACCTGAATTTATCCACAGTCACTTCACACCCATTTGTTCCTGTGCCAGAACTGACCTCTGACTCAAACCATCCTTCTACCCCCTCTTGCTTATTCCTCTGATACACTGGGGCAGGACTCATGTTTTCAAATGCTTCACTAACCTGTTCTGGTTTCTCTCAAATGCCCTGACCTGGCCTAAACAACCTCTGCACTGACTTTGCAAGGGTTCAAGACAGAGGCTTGTCAGGCTTGCTTTGTTTGAACTTTTCTTGACCTTCCTGAAGCTTTCTTCTACTTGCTTTTGTTGTAACAGCAGTTTTTCTAATGGGCCACATATCTATGACTAATTTGTTTTACTTTAGTTTATCTTTGTATGATACTGCTGTGGTTTTACGTCTCTATCACAGCAACGTAGTGTAGAGAAATACAGGTCTGGTATGATAACAGGAGCCTTGGGAAGTGGAGACCTAGCATGTGGTATAGAGGAGTACAGGCAGGAGATGATGATAAGCAGCAGGGCACAGGGGTAGCACTGGGGACCTTGCAGCCATTAACAGCTCACCCATGGCCAGTTAAAGAAAGGCAGGCCTGGAGCCAGACAAAACTGGTTTTAGAGGTAACAAAGAAATGGTATCTAGCACACATAAAAGCCATGGTGTTTAGTAAGTGCAGCTATAACGTGGAGCTACAGACCAATGAAGAAAGACTAAGGTATAAAAGTGTATTAGCAAATGTATAAAAATGACCCCAAGTGGATCCTTGAATGAGGAAGAAGAAAACATCAGCATGAACATTATATTCCTGCTGAGGGAGGACTCCAGGTGATGGGGATTCAATGAACCACTCCCCAAATACCAGGGTGAAACCTCTGGCCTTGAGACTGGGGTGAAAAGAGACTGGACTGTGAGGATTAAGCAAATGATTTATTCAAACTCCCAGGTTTAGCGGTAAGGCCCAAGCAAACCATCCATCTGAAGTCTAATACGCCACTAGCAGGGGTGTGTAGGGATGCAGGGGAAGAATGCACTAGTACAACTGAAAAGCAAGAATACACTATAACAAACTAGAAAGTGTGCTAAATATTATACATGTGTTAGTTAATCACCCATGTTTGCAAACTTACATCATGCTAAATATTCACGTAGCACTCCAGGTAAGGGCTCTCAATCTTAGAAAAATCACCATGGCCGACGTCCTAACCAAGGGGGAAGGGGAGCATTGGAGAGGCAACTCCTAAAATCTAAGCTAAACCTTAGGACTTTTATCCTCTGGTTTACCTGACTGATTATACAGTTTGAACACACAAGGCTGTGGCTGAAACTTTCCAGGTGGTTGTGGCAAAACTACGCCCCATTGGATTATGCCCTCTGGATACATAAAAGTCATGGGCTGAAACCACCACTGAAGCTTCTCCAAGCTCTCCTCTTAATTTCTCAGGAAGCTGAATAGTGGTTTGAATTGAGACTCAGGACATACCATTTGTTGAGGAACTGCAAGGCTCAGCTCAGGTTTTGGTTCTTTGTGTGGTGCAACATTGCCCTGTTTGGCCTGGGATTTATGGACAACTCAAGGCTGAGCCATCTCCACATCTCCCTGTGTGTCCTCTCTGCATAGATAGGGCCATAGATAGGCAAATCAAGACTCAGTCCTGCACAACCCTGTGAGTTGCCCGCATGCACCAGATGATACTGAAACTTGCTTATGACCTATGAGCCAGAAAATCCATACAAGGGACCCAGAGAGAGTGGGAAAGGGAGAGGATAGCAGCAAGAAACAGGGCAGAGTCTAAGTGTGTCTGTGTGTCTAACAGTGCTCACCAAGCTAAATGTTCATGCTTTTTCTGTAAATAAAATAACAAAATAGGTCTGGATCAATACTGATTAGGATCTTAGACCAGTAACAATAAGTACTTGTCCTTTTGTTTATGTATGAATATGTATACATCTATATATACAGTGTACTTCCTCTTTACTGCTTAAAACAAGATTCTGAGTGTAAAAAAATAATCAGTCATGTGTCATAACCTTTCAAATGAAGGCTTGGGCAGTAGGCTTAAAGTCTAGAGATGCTAAAGGTTCACAGTGTCACATACATCCCACCTAAATAATTCACATGCCCTTCAGCCTGGCCTTGGCTGCCCTTAGGACCCTTGGATGTGAATACGCATGTGGCATCTCAGGCTGGGATTACAGTGCAGTGGAGGAAGCACGAGAACAAAAGACCCTTGAGTGGCTTCCAAGGAGGCTCTGCAATGCTCTAGGAAAGTCTCTGTGCTAAGACAAACTTAATTATTCTAATGCTCCTTTTCCCCAAGCAAGATCTAGGTGATATATTAAAGTTTCCCAGCTTACAGCAATCAGAATAAAGACCCGTGTAGTCTGCTGGCAGGTGAGGGCTAGGCAGTCTGCTTGCGCTTTCATACCAGATGGATTAAATATTCCCTGCGTAGCAAAGCCCAGCCTAAGGGCTGGCCTGTCAAAAGGGCAGGCAGCACACAGGGGGTGAGGGAGCTCTGCTGATGCTGGGGGAGCACACACGGCTATCGAAAATATGTGCCTTGGGAGATCAACATCAGATCCACGCTTGCTTTCCGTGGCTGTTGCCGTGAGTCAGGCTCTGACTGTTCTCACTTCCCCACTGAGTCTCTCGAAGCTAAAAAGAAAGCGGCTCAGGCTGGGAGGCAAGAATTGGTTCTCCTTCAGCAGCGCCAGGTTTCTTTGCTGCGGCCAGGTAGGGATCTGCTCAGTGCCTTGTAAATGAAGATGGGTAATTGCAAAGCAAGCTCACTTTGGAGCACGTATGAATTGGTCAAGTTTTCCTAACTCCTTCTCTAATGAATCTTGCATCAGTGGAGATGAACAGGGAGTGAGAGAGAGGAGATGCCGTCTCATACTTATGATCTCAGGGAGACTATCTGCATCCTCTCAGGTAGTGAATAGGATGTGACACTTGACCACAGCGCTGGGACTCTCTGGGTGAGCCAGTCGGGTCAGAAACAATCTCATTTCAAAGGGATTGAAAGGTTCCCATTGTTTTCAGTATGCAGTCATTTCACATTTTCAAAGCATGCCTCCTTGCTGAGAGCAGCCTGATGCTTATCTTTGGGACAATCTGACTTGCCTTAGCAAAGGGTGTGAGCAAACCTGTGACACTGGATATTCCCCATCTTCAATTTTTCCCACTCTTTCATTTGGGCAAAATGATGAAGCTCCTGCTGTAGTCTCTGGGGCAACATCAGTGCAGCTTCTTAAAATTCCCTGATGTCTTTGCTTGCCCAGGTTTTGTCCTCTGTGACCATAAACTTTCCATGTTTGATTTTACGTTTGATTTTATGCCTTTTGCTACATCATGGACTGTCCAACGTTGAGGCCTGAGGTGATTTGTCTTTTCTTACTATGTTGAACATTAAAAGGAAATAAAAATTCCTGTACTTCAGGCTTCAAAATGCCTTTTAATGCAGGAGGAGAACCTCGGGTACATTTAATGTTTTTCATCTACAAGAAGTGCTTTTAAATGACGACTGCATTAAAAATATTTCCTACAAATAAGGTAGAGAGCACTGAGTATTTATCAACAAATAAAATTGCAAATGAAAGAGGCAGCTTGTTGGAGGTTTATCTCTGAAAATTACTGAAGCATTTACAGAAAGGTTTTGTCAGGTAATTTGCATATTCATGAGCTGTAATTTCTGCAGTTGTTGTATTTAGTTGATAATGCCTTTTTTAATACTGTAATTAAGAATTTTTGATCTAGGTTATACTTCAGTTGTTTGCTCAGTTGCACCACAACAATTGGTGTTTTGTTTACTTCTTGTTGTAAATGCAGCTATTACATGTTAAAACATCACTTCTAAGAAAAAAAATCTCATACCTGACAAATTTCTTGAAGGACCCAGTAGGTAGGTAGACTCCTGACACTGAAGCCTACAGCTA
>JANHGN010017550.1:5377-33264 GCA_024605025.1 Megaceryle maxima | reverse complement strand
AAAGGAAAGTAACAAGGTATGAAAAATTATCAATACATGTTGTTTTTTAACATAAAAAAAAAAAAAAAAAAAAAAAAACAAAAAAACAACCAAAACCAAGCACACTCTTCCAGCCTACAGTTACCTAGGTTTTTTTGTGCACCTCCAAACATGAAGCTACTCTCAAAACATTTTGCTTTTAAAAATTTTTTTTTTCAGTGAAATTCCCAAATAATCTTGTTTTGTTGCTGACAAAAACTTGCTTATGCCAAACCTGGGTGTATGTCAGTGGGGAGAAAATTATAATCATATGACTTTGGTCAAAGCATAGGTTATAGTTTATCATAAATCTAGCTCTTGATTCTTCCTCAACTTTTTTTTGGTTGTTTTTTAAAGGGGGGGTAAGGGGGGCAGCAAGTTAAGTGGTATGATGAGCACAAACTTTCAATTGCAAAGTAAAACAATGTATGTGCTGGGGAAAAATTAATTACAAATCAAAAAAAAAATAGGTGAAGTACTTGTTTCAAAATATGTCTGAGTTCATTGCAGAAGATGGAATTGGTTATCAGACTGCCTTGAGAATTTCAAAAGAAAGTACAAGAGGAAATGTGGTTAGAATATGCAGGAAAATCTATGTAGATCAGTGTGACTTAAAGATTTGAGCAGAAACCCATCCAAGTGAATAATTGACTGGATAGTGATTTTCTATGTGCTAAAGATTTTATGTAACTAAAAGTATCAAAGTCTGAGTTTGTTTATGTGCAATGGGTACACTTGCATTTTTCGGTGTAATAAAGTGAGCACAGTTTACCTCTGACATAAACTACATAAGGGAAATTAAAGGCCTGTGTATATTGTGCTTGCACTTTATCATGATAGTCAAGAAGAGGTTGGTTGAAATCCTTAAGGTTGTGTCAGCCCCCCTTTCTTTTGGTAGACGGGCAGGAAGAAGCAAATTAGATGTACTCCAAAGACTATGATGTGTAGTACATAGTAAAGAAAACTTGATATAAAGGTGGTACAGAGAGGACATAACTTCTGTTTATTTTTAATGTTTGTTTCTAACTTTTTTGTTATTCTAGTAAAATTTATATAGTAAACTGCCTGTTTGAAAGGTCAGTTTCTTGTGGATTCCAACTCCTTTCTAAGACAGTTTGGCAGTGTGACGGCCAGTATGTTGGACTACATCATCGCATACATCCCCTTCAGTCCACTACTGTGAAACAATGTAATGTGAGGCAATTAAGAAGGTTTAGTTTCCATCAGTCTGTAGGGGGCTCTGGAAGATCTCCCACTTGCATGGAAGAAAGGAGGAAGCTATTTGAAGTGTCTGGTTCTAGCACTTTTCTATTTTAGTATCTTCAGATGCTAGTCCAGGGGATGACTTCAGTAGAAGTAAATGTCTCTCTCGGACTGTGTACCTTTTTCCAGTTTCCAAGACTGATTTTTTGCAAATACGTAATTGTGGATATGTTTGAAAGTAGCAACTTCAAAGTGCCCTGCAGAGGGGAGGGGATAAGCAGATTGCTGCTTTTTCTTCCAAGGTACAGGGGTTTGAGCTGTGTTGGGTAAGAGTTGGATTCAGAGTTGAAATCAGGTGAGAGCACTATAGGGAGGAAGATTAATGACCTTAAAGTGAACTCTCTGGAAGTGAGTACTTTCAAATTCAGGAATAGTAAAAGAATCTCTTTTCCTGTTTTTTCACCTGTGCTGCCCAAAGGGATGCAACTTGCTTATAATTGCTACAAAGGAACTCCTGGCTCTTGAGTAATAAGGAATAAAGTTTAATTTGCTAAACTCTGAATTTACCACATCTTTGTAGTTGTGGCTGCTGGAGAGACCTAACATCCTTCTGCCAAGAAGTAAAAAAAAGTCAAATTTGCTTTTAAGGTCTCTGAAAATACCTTCCTTCATATTAAAACCAAGACTAAACCTATAGGGCAGTCTGGTAAGGTGAGACTGACTCCAACAATAAAAACATATCACTCACTCCACCAAGAGAGTCTTTACCTGCTGTGGAGAGAACAATAAACTGTTTTGTAAGGTAAGGGGTCATTGCCAGTTTAAGTGCACGTAACTTCTTGATTTAATGAAGTTGCATCATCTCATAGCAGTGGTGAAATGTGTCCCAGACTTATTTAAAATAGGATAGCTCTTGTGTCATTCAGCCTTTCTACAACAGGTATTGACCACTTCATATTGTCTAAGGTATACTTTAGTTTTGTGGTTCCTGAGACATTCTCCCCTCATTGGAGGGGAAAAAATGGAAAAAAAAATTTGGCTGTTAGAGCAGTCCTTCTGAACTTTAAAAGTCAATACTTATTTGTAGCACTTCCTCCTTTAATGCCAAGAATTAGTCTCTTTTATATTTGCTCTTGCTCAGTGGAGGAAAAACATGTGCAAAATGATGCAAGCTTATATGTTCTCTGCTTTAAAAGGAATAATTACATCTTTTGATAGAAGAGGCATTCAGTTCACTGAGGAGACACATTCAGCTCATCCATCCTCTGCCAAAACACTGTTAGACATATAGCCTTAAAGAAAAAGGGACTCCACAGGAAAAGGTTTCTTAGAGAAAGGATGTCCTTTGTTTCTATTAGTATAGATGTCTGAAATGGGGGGAGGGGGTTTTCCTAATATTGTTTGTTATTAACTACTTTAGTTATTTTCCACTGGTGATTAAAATCCTGTTTGGTAGACTTCAGGAGGAAAAATGACCTACATGTATGTCTGGTTGATCTGACTACAAGTGAGCATTCAATGCAAAATCTAAAGCATTTTGTGGATGAATTCCTGAGTAATAACATTATTGCATTTTGGTGTATATGTCTGTTTCTTTAGTTCTGTTTTTATGAATTCTCTTAGTATTGCATTGGAAAGCTCTGTAGTGTTGTTACAAGGAACTGTAACTGAGGAAAAGAGAATAGCCTCTCGGAGATGATAAAAAGATAAGCCATGAAAGCCCCTCTAAGAGTTTTAAGTTTAGGATAACTTCGCAAACTTCAAGCCTGAAGGATAAAGAGTAACAAGGGGACTTAAGTTTGCAGATTTAGGGAGTGGAAATTCCAATTTGGGGTTATCTTTTATGTTCGCTTTTCAACCTGAACATCTTCATTTTGATCTTTCCTGCAACTGAAACAAACAACTCTCTTCCTCCCCTTCCTCCCCTTAAAACTCCATTTCCTTTAAAAGTTGTCATGTTAGTTCTTTATCACACTGAACTGTTAACAAACTATTTAAAAACATATTTGTACTTGAACATTTGGTATGAAAACCTGGTGTGGATGAGAAACAATATTAGGTATAGTTACGTACTCCTCCATTAACGAAGGAATAGACTGGGAAGTTGTGTTAAGATGATAGAAGGGAGTAGCTCTTCCCTTCCCTAGAAAGCAATAGAATGCACAGTGATGAAGAGTAAGTTATTGGCTCAATGTGGTGTTATGGAGAAAAGCTGACTCTTTGGCTAGTCTGCAAAATAATGTTTTATCTGTGATGACTTTTATAGTTTCCCAGTGTTTTAAGTCACGGGCAGACAGACAGTTGTACTCTTCAGAAATGAGGTCACAGTCTATGCAGCAAATGGTGTTTTTCCTAGATTTAGGGACTATCATTCCCTCAGACTGGGGTAGGAAAGACCTTTCTATCTAATAAAGGAAAACACCTTATTGCGTGAGGTGTGATATGTACATGTTTCTTCTTAATGGCAGAAAGGAAGTTATGTGGTTGTCATAAAAATCCTAATACCTGTAGGAGACACTTGAAATTTCATGCTGTGGAAGTCTGGAAATCTGACTAATGTTTTGAAGCAATTGGTAAATTAGAACCTCGCAATAACACTTCACTTTCCAACTAAACGTAGGAGCCTGTGAAGGCCAGAGCACACCAGTGCTGCTCATACAAGGGAGTCATTGTCACTGAAGGGTTGTGTGAGTACTGCATACACAACCTAAGGCACTATAGGTACTATCTCGAAAGCTTGGAGCTCTTGAATATTGTTGGCAACTACTTTGGGGTGGTATTTCTGCTTAATATCCTGTGTGTGTACTAGGTGTGGTGCAACTGGCTGAACTTTATGCAGTGATATATATGTATAAAAAAAAAAAGAGATGCTCTGAATAAGCATCTCATTTTTAAGTTCAACCTCAGCTCAGGATTTGATTTGAGAATTTGAAGTTTTATTTATTAATGCATGAGCTACTCTGCCAATGATCAATATTATACTTGAATATAAACATACCCAGACAAAACAGGTAATACCCATAAGGTAGTTTTAGTTTTTGGTCTCAATGAGGAAAAAGTGATGTTATGGTTTCATTTTATTTATGTTCATTAGAACTGGAGCAACTGTTCTGAATAAGCAAAGCCTCTAGATATAAAAAGCAAGAATTCTAGAAATAAAAAATGTTTAAATAACTTGTGATTTCCAATAAGCAATCAGCAGTATAAAATCTATTTCATTAGCAGTGCCAAAAGGCAGCAACCTGCTCTGAGCTACAAACATCCAAAGAAAAAAGAATGTTTCATGTAAAATGACTGTTTGTATCCTGAAACTTCTTGAAACATGAGGAAAGCTGACTTTTTTTTTTTTTAATGGAATTGAGAGTTACATGGAAGTTTCTCAAGTTAAATAGACCCAATAAGAATTAAGGTAGTTAATCTGCAGCAGCTGCCTTTTGGTGGGTTTTTGAGTGTGGGGCTTTTGTTCTTTGGTGGCAGTGGACTATGTAGGACTTGAAACCTTGTGGAGCTTTAGTAGGATATTGAAAGAAACTCTGGTCATCTGTTAAACAGTGATTGCTTTGCTACTGGTCTTAAGTTTAAGGACCTGCTAACAGTTTGTTGAGGTAGCTATGTCTGAGTACCTATCTTCCTAGTATATAGAAAAGTAACTTTGTATCATATACAGTTGTAACGCTTCTAGTTTCTCACTTCTGTTTTTAAGAAACTGTTGCAGCAACTCTGCTAACTTCTGTAATTGTTCTAGCTTGCTTTTTCCAGTTCAACAATAGTTTTGCTAGTACAGAATTAGCAAGTTATAGTAGTTTTTCCTGATTCTAGCTATGCAGCTTTTACTTCCAGTGCTCTGTAGTGTTAAAAAAAAAAATTCGATGGCTAGACTTTGCTGTTCTCTGAAAGGTGTGTCTAGAGTTTTTATTACATATTCATGGAAATTTTGAAATGCAGGAAGTAGAGATGCAATAAAATTACTACTGATAGGTCATTTCCCAAAGAAATTTTTGAGACTGTAATAATGTAGTCTTTGGTTGTGTAATTTAATAAAAATAAATTAAACTTCTCTACAGGCACTTAATTAAAGTTTTCTCTGTTTTAATAATCCATTTATATGCAGCAGCTTTTTGGTGTGGTTCTTAGGTTGCGTGGCAAGTGCAATGAAAACAAGATATACTCATCTGTCCAGTTCAGTCTTCATTTTGTGGTGTTTGTAAATATAATGGGCATTGCTGCAAACCTGCTGAAATATTTGACTAAAGGCCATATAGACAACCGACTCCTATTATGAACAAAAAGAGTGCTAAATGCTCAGGCTCTGGACTGTTGGAAGAATAAAGTACAATAGGAGGCACCCTGCAGTTGGGAGGAATTTGCAACTTCTAGACAGTACCACTCCAGGAAATGTACAGGTGTCCTGAGCAAGACAGGTTCCTCCTGACCTGTTCAGTCACCTCCGATAGTGGCAGCAACCACTGGAACACATGGGCCCTGGACTTTGGTGTAAGATGCACACTGATATTTTCAAATGGGTAGGGGAGTCAAAAGTCAAGATTTCTTGTCTCTATTTATTGTGAGGAGGGATAGTCATTCTTTATTTTCAGCTTTGAGTTAATCTGTAGCAAATTTATCACTTTTCAGCTGTTGGAAGAAAGGATTTCCTGTTTTGTTCAGTTCCTTTGCTTAATATTTCTGACTGATATTGGTGTGTCATGTCTGTTCTTTTGTGTTCTGAAAGTGAAAGACAGCAGAAGAAACCTCAGGTAGTATATATTTTATTGAGTTAATATACAGACCTTCAGCCACAAATAGCTACAGTGCTTGTCAAAACTGGAGGTTGTCTGCTTTCCCAAGGAAGCAGTAGTACAGAATTAAGGCAACTCTTGACAGTTTTGCTGCTGCTTACAGAGTTTTAAATAATAGGAATGTAATTAATCAGCATTTTTGGTCCTCAGATCCAAGGGGTAATATTAACTTCACTAGGAAAAAGGTTTTGTTCATAATGGATAAAATCCTAGTGTAGATATTTGGTTTGCAGTTTAACATGTGTTAGCTTGTCTAAACAGAGCATAAAATCGTGCCTACTTGTGAAAGCCATATATCTAATCAGAGTGAATAACCAGCAGATACAAAAATAAGACTAGAGCTTTCTAGCTCACCTTTGGACTCTTATAGTGGTATCTTTTTTTACTTCTCAATGCAAATATAATTTTGTGTAGTTGCATCTGCATTTTTTCTTCAGAAATGCTACCTGCATTTTTGTTCAGTCTATAGGTACTATCTCCTGTATATGTTGGTATATCCAAGAACAATAGTTGCCTGACCTGCAAATAGGCATTTCAGATTCCTAAAACAGGAATATCTTGCTCTACTTTGCAATGCTGCCTAGAGGATGAGCAGCAGCCAGTTCTTCAGAAGTGTTCAGAGCCTCCTATTAAAAACAGTGAAAGCTTGAAAAGCATTCAGCACCTAACACAGCTTGGTGGATGTGTGTGAAGTGCTTTGAAGAGCCATGGAAAAAGTCTCCAAAGGGCTTGTTCGAACCTATTGATGCCCAATAAAATTTGGTTCCAAGCTTCTGTTAAACTCCTTTCGTGATCTATGTGTTATATGCTCTGTATCTAATGTGCAGTTTTGAGGACAGGTTTAGTTTTTTAGACAGCTGAGAGGAGATTGAAAATGGTTCTGTTTCAAAGGGCTTACCAGAGAAAATGTTATTGATTGATTGAGGTGGATTTTTCACACATCAGTGACCAACCTAGGGCCTTTCCTAGATTTGATCTATGCCTGTCCCTTAAATTCTAATAAGTTGAAGCATGTGTGTTTTAACAAATCTTTGTATTCTAGGTTAGGTTTGAGTAGAACCATGTGTGGTAGTCTGTGTTACAAGGATGTCTCTTCTACCTTCATCTCATCTGAGAATGCTGTGGAGGATAGGGGATTGATTGTGTGTGGATTTCTGCTGGTTGTCATTTGTTTTCTCTCTACAGTGACTTAATTCTTGTTGCTTTATTGTGTATATATTGTAATGCCACAAAGTAGGGAATGCAGTAAAGCATAATCAGCTTCTTCTGTATTTGTAGACACCAGCAAGGAAATAGTTGATGACAAATCTCAGTGGGACCTTAGGTACTGGCACTGGGCTCTGATTTCATACCCCCAAAATGCCTCTGGCTTTTTTGTAAGGTGATTCTGGTACCTGTTATTGTAGAGTGCTTACCTGTGGCTCTGAAAGTAAATGTATTCAGCTCTTAAGTTTGTGGTGTGTGGTTTGTTGTTTTTTTGTTTGGTTGGTTTTTTTTTTAAATCTTGCCTGGATATTCATTGTACATGTTCAGGAGTCTTTCAGAATTGTTGTTCACTTTTGGTTTGCAAATAAATTATTTTCAGGCAGATAGTTGCCATTTATGGACATGAGCTTTGCTGCAGCACGTTATCCTGTTGTGTAAAAAATGCCTCTTAAAACTACAGCAGAAATGGAACAAACGGGCAAGTTGAAACATGAAGTAAAACACGCTAACCAGAACCCTTTGATATGTTTTTCCTTATGCTTTACAAAAGGGAAAGCTTTTTGAATGCTTCAGCTTCAAACTTTTGTTATAGCTTCTTCACCTGCCTGTAGTGGGTGAGGAGAAGGCAGAAAGGCAAAATCAAAGAATGCAATAGAAGCAAATCAGAAGTGTTGCACCACACATGACAACTGCCTATTACAGAAGATTTTTTGAGTCATGTGGAGAGGAAGTGCTAATCATGGTAGTGATAAAAGTGAAAATGGGGATAAAAGGTGTATTTAGAAAAGACTTTGGCTGCAGAAAAATACATATTTGTTTGCAATTAACCTGTCAGCCAGTGGCTTGTCCTCTTACACTCTCTACCCTGCCCAAGATCCCTCCATTTGTGTTAGCATATGATGAGTCTTTGATTCAGGCCTGAAACAAATTTGGTTTAAAAAAAGCTAGAAACTTCTGATTATTGTCTAGACCTGGACTGGACAATGAGGACCCTTAGCTTTGGAGATAAAAACATGGAAGACAAGCAACAGGCGACAATTTCATTCTGTATTGGCATTCTGGTGTGGGTTTGTTTTTTTTTTTTTCCTGTGTGTCTTCATTAGGCTCCAAGATCTTACTGTCTGCATAATGTTGGAAAAGGAGCTGCTGACTTCTGAAATTAGAATGAAAGAGTACTCTCAGGGCAAGGCTGTAGTGCATAGAGTGGATAAAGTATTTGAGATGTTGGATCAATGATTCCTAGAAATGTGTTGTCGTGTTAACTTTTCCAGGGGATTATCTTGCCCAGGCTTGACTGTTCTGTGGTAGGTAAAAGGTATCCAGCATAGTTGAAGGCATTGCATCAAACCTTGGGTTCTATAGATAGTTGCCTTTTCACTTTAGCTGTTTAAAGATCCTGTCCCATTACCCTCCCATGGCTGTTGGACATACTGGTCCTGCCAGCAGGTGGCTTTACAGGAGTGCTACCTGCAAACATGTTTGGGTCACTGAACTGTAAAACAGCTCAAGTTCTAGTGGCCAATTTCTGCTGAAATGCTTTAAGATTTAATGGCCTAGGACCACCTTTTTCTGTCCAGCTAGCACTGCTGATCAGAAAAGGTAACACAGCTGCATAGATAACCACGTATTTACCTGCTGCAGCTACTTGTAATGAAAATCTCTGGAGCCTGAGCTATTGCAGGGTTGTGTTTGAATTGCTACCCTTTCTTTGGCTGAAATGAAGTGAAATTTTCTGAAATGTTTCATTTTTCTTTCCAAATAAAAGGAAGGCAGAGGTGGAAGTTTAGATGAATTTTAAAACCCTATTTTGACCATACTGTCTTCTACTGTAAGAGCTATAGAGCATATTGTGTTTTGAGGCACATTAATTCAAGTAATATGAATCACTGGCCCACTGTCCTTCATGAAATAATTTGCAGAAGTTTGAGTCAGATTGTGAATGCATTCTTTTTATTAGTTATTCATGTATTTGAAAATGTGCCTTATCTCAGAATGATTCCTCTTTGACTTATGTGGTCTTATATAAGTTTGGTAGACTTTTCCTTTATCCTGAAATTTGATCCAGCAGAACCCTGAATGCCACAATACTATAATTTGATAGCCCAAAGTATTATGGCCATTAATTTCTGCTAGGAGACATTATAACTTACAGACTTAGAGATGTAAATTGGGGGGTTAATTAACTATACTATAACCCTTTTAATCTTGTACCATCCCAAAATTTATCAATCTGTGGATGATGGTAAAAGCTTTGAGTAGTGGTATTAATGAATAGTTCTTAATGCAAAGATTTGTACTGACACTGTGTACCAAACTATGAAAGCTAATTCCAAGCTGTCTGGTCTTGAAGACAAAACCAGCTTTTTGCTCAGGAGCTTGTAGAGAACAAACAAGTGAAGTTTTACTGTGCCTCTAAACACTGGTTTCACAGGTTTGAGGAAAGTTTACTTTGATTTGCTCATTTACAAGACCATTTCTGAGACCATTCTATTTCAAGTAGGTAGAAGAATGACCAGAGTGCCTTCTAACTGTCCTTTGTGGACTATTTATGAAAAGTATGCCTTGTGTGTTCCAATGCACTTGATAGTTCTCTAGTCCTAATGTTTTCAATATTTGGGAGACAATCCTTTTCTTCTGAAAAGTCTGACAGACTATTTTCTCTCTTCCCTAGGTGCTGGAGTTCTTTGTGGCACTGAATTTGTCCTTGAGTGTATTTTGCCCAATGCAACTGTTTGAAATGTTTGTCCAAAAAAACTAAGTGCAACCGACTGTTTCTACAGACTTGAAAAAAACAGAAGAAATAGTTAAAACCTTCATTCCTTCACTGAGAGAACTGATGGATACACTTGCAGTGATGTGTGAACACAGATAAAAATGAAAAAGAAATAATTTTTTGCTTGTGGGGAAAAAAAAAAGTCTTTTTCCTGGCAGAGGTTTTTTAGCTTAGCAGACTTGTAAGCACATGTTGGAGAACTTTATAAGTGTCCTTATTGTGAGCAGTGAGCATCCCCAAAGAACTGAAACCTTACATTAAAACACGTAATAGGGAACAGAACATAGGAAACATGCCAACTCAGCCTCTCTTGGCATACATGGATGGACCGGATGGAATCGCCAGTACCGTTGGTGCACAGATGGAGAGTAATGATGCCTCAATGACAATAAAAGGAACAAACACAATTTCTTACAAAAGCTTGCAAGAAAAGTTTCTCATGCAAGCTGAGGGATGCATGCCTTTGGACTGCATGTTTTGTGATGAGACTTTTAAACATCCTGAAGAACTTGGTAAGCATGTTTTAACTCAACATAGGCCCACTCTTTGTGAACCAGCTGTCCTGCGTGTTGAAGCAGAGTATCTTAGTCATTTAGATAAATGTCAAGTAAGAACAAACTTGCCTTCACAAAACAATGAAAAGGACAGTGAAGAACTTAGTTGTGAAGTTTGCGGACAAACATTTGGCGAGGCCTTTGATGTTGAGGCACACATGAAAAAGCATAAAGATTCTTTCACGTATTGGTGCAATGTATGTGGAAGGAGATTTAAAGAGCCATGGTTCCTCAAAAATCACATGAGAACACATACTGGAAAGCCTGGTTCTAGAAACAAGCACCAGCAAGGTTCTGAAAGCCCCATAACGATAAATGAGGTGGTGCAGGAGCATGTAACTGAAAATGTAACATCACCTTACAAAATTTGTATGGTTTGTGGTTTCCTATTTCTCAATAAAGAGACTCTAATTGAGCACAGTAAAGTGCACACCAAAGAATCAGTACCCAGTGGTGAAAGCCCCCAGGTGACTGGTGAACCTAATACAGAAGAAGCGTCTCGAAGAGAAGAATTTTTGCGATTCTTGAACTTGAGACCAAACTTGGCTCCAGAAAATGACAAATCACAAAAACCTGTGAAATGGATAGCTGAACTAGATCCTTTCAACACATATCAAGCATGGCAGCTGGCTACCAAAGGTAAAGTTGCAGTTGGCCATGGCCAGATTAAAGAACATGGGCAAGAAGGAAGTACGGACAATGATGATTCATCTTCTGATAAAGAAGAACTTGGTGAAATTTGGAATGCAAATAAAGGTAGCCAGACTGAAACTACGGGGAAGTCAAAAGTGAATAAAAACAGCAGTTATGCAGGGAATGGTAACTTATCCCAAGACAAACTGAAACATCCCGGTGGTGAAGTGCCTTCTATGGAGATAGATTCTAAATTGTCCCAGAACAAAGAGAAACCAACACACTGTTCAGAGTGTGGCAAAGCCTTCAGAACATACCACCAGCTAGTCCTTCATTCCAGAGTGCATAAGAGGGACAGACGGACTGATGGAGAGACTTCAGCTGCTTCGAGGACTTACTGTGCTGATATAATTGCAAGTCTGGATGAAAATGGAGCAGGAGAACGAATAGAAGGAGGCTCTGAAGATGGATCTGAAGATGGGCTTCCAGAAACACTTAATTTAGGTGAGTAGCATTTTGAGCACATAAGTTTGAAATAGTTGTTACTATATTGTTTAGGACCTCTTGGAGACGAAGAATGCATCTTGCCTTTCTTGGGTATCTCTTTGAAACTGGACTAATGGTATGAACTGTCATGGTGGGGGAAGGGAAAAAGAGAAAAATGAGGGAAAGAAAGGATCTGACTCTGACATTTTGAGATCTTTCAAGTTGTGTTGGGCCTTCTTGCAGTTATGATTTGGATTACTGGAATCATTTAAATACTTCTTATAACAGTCAGTCTAGGAAAAGTCACTGTTTACTTACACACCTCATCCCCGCACAATAGCAAGTTTCTTTTTTAGCAAGGTTTTTTACTGGATGCTTTTGAGTGTTGCATATCATCCCTTCTTGTCCAGCACATATTTTTACAAATAGTATTTCTGAAGAAATCATTGCAGTTTCACGTTTTCCCCTGCATCTGGTAAGAAAGGGCAAGAAATGTCCAGTTCTCAATACTGGCAGTTAAGGCCCTGAGGAGTAACGAATATTTTAAAACTTTTTTTCTATCAACTGCAGGTTCTGTTTCTCTTGAACAGGCTGTAACTTGAGAGCCTAAATGTCAGAACCAGCAATTTAAAATTAGTTGTACAAGGGCATGCATTCAGGCTATTAATATGTAGACATCATATATGTAAGAGAGGTATGTATTTGAATACTCTTCCTTGAAGGGTTACTAACACTTCTCTTTGACAGTGTAGATGGGCTCAATCTGTATGGTACCAAGGATTAATTCTGCATCTCACAGTGTCTTAGAAAAGCAAGTGATATTGAATGATTCCTTAGTTGAAAAGATTTCATGTTTGGTGACAAAAAGGAATAGCAAAAAGTCTTGTAGCTAATCTAGCACCCTCATGTGTGACAAGCTTTGTGTCTGCATTTAAAGACCAGACACTTGCATAATCTCAAGAAAAGACACAACGTACAGAATGTCCTGGCACACACGACTGGCTTTTCCATTTCTGGTAATGTGCAGCCCTTTATTTTGCCTCCAGTAACAAAGGAATTGAATTATTACCTAATGTTAACTTGCTTGTTTTGTTTCTTAGTGTCTTATCCTGAACTACAAGAGCTTTCATTGTGAGATGCTGAGTCATGTGTATTGAGACATTATCTGTTTGTTTAAAACAGCCACGGCTTGTCTTAGCCATAGTTTAGCCATACTTGGCATTTCCAGTATAGGAGCTTTTTTAATACCTAGGAACTTTGGAGAACTGTTTTACGATATTATGTATCTAATGTCTTAGTCAAGCAAAATGTTTTCCTTCTCTTCCCACTGTAGCTTTCTAGTCAGCCTTGACCTGGATATTTTGCTGAAGTTGTCTTGATGTTTTTTCAATTCAACCTGCCAGAGAAATCATGTTGATTTGAATGGTGTATTGTGTGTAAGCTTTCTCCCCTTTCTTGTTAGACATTATGCTGTACTTGCCGCCCTCCAGTGGTAGCTACCGCTGCTTACACTTCAGTGGAACCAGTTTTTCAGCTGTGAATTTGTTCATTGAATGTGTTTCACAGAACTAGCAACCTCTGTCACTTTCCTCCTCCCATTATTTGTTAAAGCTTAGGCATTAATGCTTCCAGTGAAAGAAGATTACTTATTAAATCTAAGGACGTTGTTATATAGGCAAGATGCTCCATTTATTAGCACAGAAACAGTAATAAGAATATTGTTAAAGTTAATAGGAAAATATTTCTCCTTGCCTTCCTTCCCCAGTACACCTTTCCGTGTTTTGCCATGGTGCAGACAGGTTTACAGTCTGAATCATCAGTCTCACACTTACTAATTCAAGCAGTCCCTTTAATACTATAGTTCACAACCTCTGTGAATTTTTGAGATGGGCCACTCTCCATCAAGTTCCTGCAGGCCAGTAAAGTGTATTTGTGTTTGGTGTTTTTTTTTTTTTTTTTTAATGCTCTGATTTAAGACCCAGTTTTGCACCTTATTTATTCTCTGGGGCTTCTTCATTAGTCACTAACCACAGTGATACTTGATGTAGACAGAAACCTTTTTAACTCTTTCTCTCTTTGATTGCTACATGTGCAGTAGGACAGAACAAAAGTTGTTCATAGACTGTAGGAGCTGACAATAGTTCATCGTTCTGTGTTTTCATTATAAAAGACAGTTGAGATAGTTACACTTTTAAAGGAGACTCCAGATTTGTATTTGCTCTTCATAATATAGCTGTATTTTCTCTCAAAGATAAAAATGAAGATGGTTTGGAAAGAGCAAAAGTTAAAAACCTTGGAGCCTCAAGAGAATGCAGCTATTGTGGAAAGTATTTTCGCTCAAATTATTACCTCAATATTCATCTCAGAACTCATACAGGTAAATGGGCTTCGCCTTTGTGGGAGGGGAAAGAAGTTTGATGAATCCAGTTGGATGTTTGGTTTTGCTTAAGAAAAACAGAAGTTGCCCTCGAGTACTGATATTAAGAACAAAGTTTTCTCTAATGCTAAAAAGAAATTATATAATTACTACTGAAATTTCATAGGAGATATTTCAATAAGTGTAAATCTTTTGGAATAGGACTAATTACAGTAAATACTGTTTAAAATACTTATTTAAAACCTTTCTGCTTTTAGCAGTCTGGCAAAAAGTTAAGTGTTTATTTTTTTAATAATAAAAAAAAAAAAAAGTGTTTTTTCCCAAGTACTAAGTTGAATGCCTGCCAGTTGCTGCTACCTGGGGAAATAGCTGTGTCTATTTTTCAGTTCAACTTCTTGTTTTCTATAGCCAGGCAAACTCTTCCTACTTCTGTTAACGTATGTCCCGGTTTCTTTTGAACCATCTCTATTTATAGCTGAACCGTAACATTTGTGTAGTTGAATAGCATACTTGTGGTATGATCAAGGGCTACAAATTGTTGGAGTTGACCCACAGTTAGAATTCTCGCTTATCTCTGCCAAACATATTGTCAGCTACCATCTTCATACATAGCCAACGTGTGGAAAATATCTTCATTGTAGCCAGAAGATGTCACTGTAGTTAGTAAAAGCACTAAGATATAGTTGTTTAAATGATTCAGATGAGTTTGGGAATTACGAGTATGTGGGGGGGGGAATCTATTTTACTGTTTTGTAGTCTATGTTATTCCCTTGTCTTTAATTGTATTCAAGACTTCAAATACAATTGTATCAAGCTTATTTACTGATAAAACTGTGTTTCAGGTGAAAAACCATACAAATGTGAATTCTGTGAGTATGCAGCAGCACAGAAAACTTCACTGAGGTATCATTTAGAGAGGCATCACAAGGACAAGCAAGCTGATAGTGCAGCAGATATGAAAAGTGACAGCAAAGTTTCATTACAGAGTCAGGAGACGGAGCTCCTGCTGACTGCTGATGGTGCTCAAGAAACCAAAAATTCAAAGAGGCTTTTTGATTGTGCCAAAGATGCTGGTGGCTGCACACCTACCAAGCAGCAAAAGGAAGTTCTGTCCTTGAACAATGCAGTAGGCAGCACAGTCCCTTTAAAAATGAAAAATAATTCCAGGGAACTGAACAAAGGTTCTATTTGTAACGATTCAAATCCAATACACGAGAACGTGTCCACTCCTTACCTGGAAAAACTAAAGGCTGAGAAGGAAGCAAAGGAAGCTCAGCCCAATGTTCCTCATAAAAGAGAGAGGCGGGCTTCTGTGGCATCCGAGGGAGATGATGTCCAGTATGTTTGTGCTTTAAAGAATGGAAAAATTGTGAATGATGTGCGAGAGTGCACAGAAAGCTACAAACACAAACCTACGGTGGACTCTGAAGAAAAGCCCTTGAACTTATCCATTGGGACTTCACAAGAGTGTTCAGTGATTTCAACTAAAGGCCTACTAGCACCTATCACCTGTCCATTTTGTACTTACAGAACGTTTTACCCAGAAGTCTTAATGATGCACCAGAGGCTGATGCACAAATACAATCCTGACACCATTAACAAAAATGGCTGTAGAAACAAGGCTCTAGCTAAAGCCAGGCGCACTGGATGCCCTCCAGCTCTGCTTGGTAAAGATGTGCTTCCTCTGTCTTTTAATTCTAAGAAAAGTAAGACTTCCCCATCTACACAGCAAAAACCATCGCAAATGGGGAAAGCTAAACAATGTCCTCCACAGAGCAAAGTCCCTCTCTTTTCAGTGACTGACTCAAGCAGCGCAGCCCCAAGTAACCTCAAGTTTCATAAACAGCAAAGTAATATTGGAGCTCAGGCAAATAACTATAGACAACCTCAGCAAGAAGTGCACTCCGGTCCCAGTATCTCTCCAGTAGTGGACAGAGTAAAAAGATCATCCGAATCTAAAGTAAAAGCTCCAAGTGTCCCAGTGTCTCAGCCTGGTCTAGTAAGCAGCAGTATGAATGGGGCTCTCGACTCTCACCTAAATGAATCTGCATGGTCTTCTCATCGAGGAAGAGACTATATTTGTAGTAAATCTGTGAGCAATGTAAATCTAGACTATGGTGAAACATCTTCTAAGCGAATGAAACCTAATATGTTAGCTGTTGAACATATTGACTCTCCAATTGCTAATTACAGAAGATATGAAACGAGCAGATTTCGTGCTGCAAACAGATATGCAAATCTGCTACCTCAGGAATGTTCTCGTACCAAACCTGCATCCTCTGTTTTGCCAACCAAACAAGGGCTTCTGAATTCAGATGATGTTGATCCTCCTAATGTATTGACTGTTCTCAAACCTTATGAGCCGTATAGTTCTGGATCACTTTACAGTTCTGGATCTAGCAATGGCCAAGTAACCAGCTCTGCAGTAGAAGGTACTGTATCTCCTTCCCAGTCAAATGTCTTACACTATTACAAAGGAAGGTGAATGAAATATAAATGTATACTGCCTGTGAAACAGGGAAAATAAAGCTGTACTTGGCATTTGACCAAGAGCAGTCAGTGCTTGGATTTTAAATTTAAAATACAGGTTCAGCAAATTCCTGTTTTGGGGAATTAGGCACAGAAAGTCTGAATTTTAAGAGGGATTTAAAGTTCCTCAAGATCCCTCCTCCACTGTCATGGGTCTCTGATGGCAAACATGTATTGCTTGCTCATTAGAGCACTCCAGACATGCCAACTAATCCAGAATATGGAATGAGCCTTTCTGCTTAATATACAAGTTTTGGACCATCTGGAATATTAATAAAACCTCTTACCAAAAACAAAACTGTCAAGTACAATTGTTCCCTTCAATTGCAGAAAAGGATGTATTAGAAATCATAAAGTTATGTTTTAAATCCTATACCTCTGTTCTTCAATGGGTTTTTATAATGTTTAGTCTTTTAGTAGGAATAGAATACAATGTTAAATCAAGGCAACCTATTTCTGCTATTTTAATTACGATGTCTCATTACACTAAGTAGTAATACTTTGTGGAAAATTCTGGGCCCAGCAGAGAGAAATGTTTTGATGTATTTGGGAGACACTGGTACTTTTATGGGAGGTGTGCTTTTTTTGTTCTGCCCTTAGTCAACATTTTCAAACCTTAGCAGGAGGCCGTGATTAAAAGGTGCAAGGTAATATTTAAGCAGTTGCCTATTTGTAGAAGATGATATTTATGACTTTAATCTGAGGTCTGTATGGACTTAGCTTTAAATATAGGACTTTGAATTTTGAAATTAATCCTATTATAAAAGTGAATAGTGTGTGTGTGTTCTGTGTAGTCTTAAAGTCTCTGCTAAATTCTTAAACTCTGTGAATACTCCCATTCTCTGGAAGCGGTAGGATTATTATTCTGAAGTAGTCTAGGGTCATAACAAGCCAGGATATATTACCTTAGGTCAGAG
Source organism: Megaceryle maxima (assembly GCA_024605025.1). Taxonomy (NCBI): domain Eukaryota; kingdom Metazoa; phylum Chordata; class Aves; order Coraciiformes; family Cerylidae; genus Megaceryle; species Megaceryle maxima. Next base: position 15,772 of record JANHGN010017550.1, on the reverse strand, counting down.
CAAACTGCAAAATAGTAAATATGCATTTAGTTATGTGGAGAAAAAAAAAAAAAGTATTCACTGACACTGTTCTGGTGCTTGCTGACTTGTTTTAAGGTTGTGGGCTTCATAAATATTCAGGCTTGCTCGTGGGTTATGGAAGGATTAAGGAAAGTTACAGTTCTGTTTCCAGTCTGGGTAGGGAGTGGATAAAGGAAAAGTCAGCATCACAGTTGACTCACTGAAGTGGTTGTGAAATGGAGTTAATTTCTAGTTTCACGAAGAGCCTTGTCTCTGTACCATGGGTTGCTATGAGGAATATAAAATGGGCACTAGGTTGTGCCTAGAATGCAGAGGGACAGGCAGAGGACAAATGTCACTGTCTTTTTGATTCCTAGTGAGCTGAGAGAAGGAAATACATTTTTTTTTTTTTTTCCTCTGAGCACAGAAGTCATTCATGCAGTTCTGCAATTTACAGCTCTTTGCAAGACTTTGTGGTTTTGTTGTTTTTTAATTAATGGTTGATAGCAGCTAAGAACTTACTGCGTGATCTCAGCATTTGGAGGATTAAACTGTGTTCGTTTGTACTGACCAAGGACTTGAGCTTCATGACACTATCTGTTGAGCAGATAGAGCATTCAGGATTTTGAAGGAATGCTCTAAGTTGTATAAACTATTAATTTTCATGAAAACAGGAAGGGAAAAGTTAAGTCTCGTGGCTTCAACCATCTAGACAAGTAGTCTGTACCCCAGGGACTAGATGGTGGGTGGTGTCTTGCTCCTTTCCAGCATTGGGGATAGGGAAATTTTGCCAGCAGTTAGTGAGGTTGGCCTACTGAAGTAGCAGTTGATGCAATGCCATTTTAAAACAATTACTTCATTGGAATCCACCATGTTCTTTTGAAAGCTCCACCTGTCTGCCAGAAAGATCTCTGTGGTAGGCTTTTCTTCCTCTTTGATTCAAGCCTGGAGACAGTAGCCTTTAGTCAAGAACTTTTCTGCTGTTTCTTGTTATTTAGAGCTCTCAAAACTATGGCTGCAACTAATTTGACAGTATTGTTGTCATGGAAATAAAGATTTCATTGTTCATTACACAGTGCCATCTCAGGACAAGAAAAGCAACTTTTTATGGCTGTTACCTACCTTGGAAAGACTTGTGAAACAAGACACACACACCCCAACCCCCCCATAGGTTTTCTGAGCGAGGTCAATAAAAGCCTTGTGTAATAAAATGTAGGTTTTAAAGGCTGATTTCCTGATTTTCCAACCATTCTGCCTAGAAGTACCCAACCCAAACCTTGATACTTGAGAGGGTGCAGGGTAGCAGACAGGCAAACTTCTTGATGTTAGAGTTTTAATGTGTGTGGAGACAGTGAAGATGAAAGCTGCTGCAATTTTGTTGTTGTTGTTCTTGTTAAAAAGCTGTAGTACAACTGTTTGTATAAGAGTTGCAACTCCTCAGAGATGTATTTAAGATATCATATGGAGCGTACTGCAGGTGTAGAGCTGTGGGTTTCTGTAGTCTTTTTATTGAACCCTGCTGATATTATAAAACATGATGTCAAAACCTTTTTTAAGGGCCTGTGTGCCTTGTGGCAACATTATTTAGGTCCTATGAGCATGTTATATTGCATGTTAAATGCTGGATCAAGTTGTCATGAGAATATGTTCCACTTGGCAAACTTGATTAAAGCATGATGCCTTCCATTATTGCTTGTAAGCTCTGCCATCCTGTGTTGCCCTGAAGAGACAGAAACATTCTGAAACCACTCAGTTTGTGTTATTTTCAAATTAGTTGCCTTTGCAATGGCAACACGCTATCAAGGATAACCTGTTGGCTGATTGATCTGGCAGAGGCTGCAAATTAAAGACAATTGCTCATGACACACTCCAATGGCTTTGTAGGTTCTGTTGAAATATTAATTTAGCTTTGCCATTTTAATTTAATTAAAGCTTGCTAGGTTTTTTCAATACTGCATTTAAAAGCTTTCATGGAATATGGATGGCAGGTGGGTTTTTTGTATCCAGTGGGAGTAATGATTCTTGACTTTTTTCCTTAATTTTACGAAGTGTTTTTGACTGCTTGCTTAAGCTAACAAGACTTAATATGGAACGGGCATTGATTTCACATATATAAATCTGAATTAATGGTCTCAGGTAAACATGAAATTACCTGTATACTAGACTGAAAATTGCTTAACAAAGGTCTTCAAGTAAATATGTATTAACACTCTTTCAAGTATCACAGTTGCCCTATAATCTATCATAGCAATAATGTAGTATTTCCTCTCAAATACTTGTACTCAAAAATTCAATTTTCAAGCAAATACAGAAACTGGATATGTTGGCATCATGCTATAAAATGTACTGCAGCACTTGAGCCTTCTTAAGTGAAGCCTGGAGTATGATGTGTTTGCAAGAAAGAAATGACTGCTTAATAAAAGGAGAAAAATCTGGAGAGATAGAGGTCGTGTATACAGCTTAGAACAAAGGTGTTAACAAAGTTATACATTTAATTCTCCTTGTATTTTTTCTGGATACTGAATCTCCTGATCTTTTAATAGGAGTATCTATTGTCTTGGGCCCTACTTGTCAGGTGATTAGTGGCTATCATCTGTGGTATTTTGGGATTCTGGATGCTGACAGAGACCTGCTTACAATTTAATATCGACCAATTAGATTAGCAGGAAATAATTTGAATTTTTTTTTTTTTTGTCAGGAAAGAGATCAGTGTCCTACCAACACTTATCTAGCAGCGTGCTGCAAAAGCGAAGTTATGAAAGTTTCATTGGTAATGCACACTTTCGACCAAGTGACAAGAAGACTTAATCATTTACTTCAAGAAACGGTAAACAAACCTTGTGAACTAATTGTTACTCAGTGTTGCGTTGTGTACTCATAGCATCAAAGGTTGCCACATAAAATGATAAGAGGTTATGAAAGTCTGAACCAGAATAGCTGAAAATACTAACTCCCTCTCTCTTAGGAAGTCAATCAAATACTGATGTAGCAGCATTAGTTATTTTGAACAGTGGTAATGACTTGCATAAAAAGTACACAGATGCTCCTTTGCTAAAAGCAATGAAAGGGCCAACAGTAGAGAAGCATATTAATTAGTTACAATTCCAGTGAGAAGTGTTCAACAAAAGGGCTTTCCCCTTAAGTAAGCACTTGGGGGTGGGGGAACATCATGTGGAGAACTAGAAATGAGAGGAAGTGCCTGTTATCACAGTTCATGAGTCCTAGGAGAGGTTATGTTGGTTAGTCCTTCCTGAAAATGTAGACATTACTCATTTTACAACTGGTGAAGATTGTGAGGATTTCCTCAAACAGAAAGATTCTTTTTGGTGGATTATTTCATAGAGAAGTAAAGGCTTCCTGATAGCTCCTTGGCAGTTAGTTTATCTTTGTGTACTGGAGGGGTTATTCCAAATAGTTTTTCCTTTGTTTGACTGAGGAGTGGGTGTAGCCTCTTGGGGAAGCAGGTCAAGTGAAAAGAATTGCCCTGGTGTTCTGAATTCCCGTGCTTCATCTCCTCAGTTCTGTAGCTGTATCTCAGAACTTAACAACCCTATTGTGTTTGCAATGTTCCTAGCTGCTAAGGAGATAAGTGCTCTAAGACTATAAATAAATATATCTGTACGCTTTTTTCAAACACAGAGCTACAGATAACTTTCCTCATTCAAATTTAGGGAGATGTGTTTTGAATGCTATAATACCTGGACCAGCACACACTGTACTTTACAAAAAGATTTTACATATCTGGGGAGCAGAGCTGTCTGACATCTAGTTGACAGCTTTTAAGATACTTTGCTTTATTTCTTGATATTCTTCTAATCTTACTGCTTTTATTGTCCCACCACTAAGCATGTTTTTGTCCATTCTGCTTTTTTAAGCTAACTCAATCTTCTGCCTGTATTTCTGCTTGGGGCATGATTATCTTCAAAAGTAGACTTGATTGCAAGCCTTTATTTGGCAAACAAAAGACACAAACCTAATATAGCAATGTCAAGGTCTAAATAAATTTCTGCAAAGGTGCTGAAGAAATTCCCCTTATGTTTCAGAGATACTCCTCACAATGAGAAACGTGTTGTACTATTTCATAGCTGTATACCACAAAACTATTTTCTTTTTTTTTTCCCCCTCCCCAGGTCTTAAGGACACAAGTGCATGTTCTATGGAGTTATACCTGCAGTTCATCCCTTGAGGAAAAATCCATGGTGAAAGCTACTGAACTAAGCTGTGATTGTACTGTATATAGAAAACACTACAGTTTATAATACCAGTTCTGTTAACATTTTGTACCAAATAGCCATAAAAAGTAGTCTAAATAATTTGGTTATGAAGGTGTGTGGAGAATGTATATCTTGACATTGACTTTTGAGTATTTTTCATTAGAATTAATTGACCAAATATTAGGTAGGAATTATATTTTTACATACTTGAGCGCTGCTGAAGAGTTTCTCTTTGAAAGAATATATAATCATTGCACCTCAGGTAAACTGTAAATACTGAAGTTGAAATCCTGTTGGCTTAATGCTCCTTTTTCATAAAGGTAAAAGTTTCTCATCTGTTTTGGTTTTGTTGTTGGTTGGTGTTTGTGGTTTTTGTTATTTTTTTTTTCCCTGTTGAACTATGTTAGTTTTTTAAAACAACTTCTACATAAACTGTCTGAAACTGTCCAGTTTCTAAATGTTGTGAACATCAAAGCACCGGTGCTGACATTATGCTGATCTGCCTTGTATATGTTAGGACCATAACGTGTTGGAGGGATATGTTTCCCTGGGGTTGTTTCCAGGATATTTTTAACTGCAAAGATGAGGCAATACTTGATATTTGGATTTGCGTGGCGTTGCTGAAATACAGTTGGATTCTTCTCTTGGCTTTGGTTGCTGTTCTTCAGAGAAGCCTCTTGAACATCTCTACCGATGTACAAACTTTACAGCAGAAAATACTTAGGGACTTACGTGAGAAACGATACTAATCTAAATGTTTCAAATGTTTAGTTTTGTACTAAACTAAATACAGTTACATTTAGAGGAAAACTACTTTGCACCTTTGTCCAAACTGTATAAGTCACAAACAGACAGACTTGCAATATGAATATGGGATCTATGGACTTCAAAAGGGATGTGGCTGTGGTGTAGCCTGCTTGACTGTGCTTGGAAGCTTCTTGATGTCGAGTTTTAGCATCTACTGGATGTTTGAAGAAAGTGAGAAATGACCTGTAAATGGGAGAATATCTCCTCTTATTTTTTCTGAAGACAACAAGAGTTTTTTGTAATGCACATGCAGTTTAATTTTTGTAAAGGGAAGATGGCCAGTTACCAGCCAGTAAAGCAGAATTGTTGCATATTTTGACTTGTGTTCCTAATTGCTTCTCATACAGCCTGTAGTTAAGAGTTAATTTCTTCTGTACCTGGCTTTGACTTCCATATATTTTAGTAAAACAAAAAAAAAGAAGAAAAATTTTGCACTGTTCATTTTGCTCTCTTCCCTCATACAGCAAATATAAAATAGTAAAACCTAGAAACTCTTGTTTTTTCATTATGCAACTTGAGATGTTCCAGTTGTATGTCTTAGTTCCTGTATATGGGACCTATTTTAACGTCTCTGTAAACTGGCGATATAATGAAGTGCTGTGTATCAGGAAATTGTACACTATTTACCTTTTTTCCTGTTCATAAGCTGAGCCATATGTACATAATCTAGATTTTTGTTTTCCTAGTTTTGCACTTTTATAGCCTATTTTTTGAAGATGAATTCACTTGGAAAATGGTTAATCTATTTTTTTGTGTGATCTTTCAATGAGTCTTATAGAATGCATGCTGTAAGTATCATCTGTGTACCTTACAGGGTTCTGTGATTAAAGTGTATGGGGCTGGTTTTTAAGATGTTTCAGCAAACAGACCTAAGAATTGTTTGGTTTTATCTCCCTTCATACTGGTACAGTTTCCCTCAAGGTTGCTTTTTTAGGTATAGTGGGGTTGGAATGGAAAAACGGATGTGACGACTATTTCATGGCAGCACAGCCCTGTACTTCAGAATACACATTGCCCATCAGTATTAACTATTGGGATACTACTGGTTTTGTATGTTTCTTTGGAAATAACAGTGCATATATAGAGGTACAAATTGTTGATTTTTTTTGTTTGTTTGTTTATGTATTTATTTCATTCCATTTTGTTCTATTTTAATTGTTGAAACCGGAAGTCGTCAAGCAGTAGGCACACAGTACTCCTTTAATTTATGATGTATTTCACTTTAGTTGAGTATATTATTACATGTGGATGTAAATATAGACTTGGTGTTTTGCAAAGCTGGCTTCTGTGTCTTGCTTTTAAAAGTTATAATGAGTTGCCTGGAATTCCATATTCCGTGCTGACCTTTTGTCATACTCTGTCTGCTGGGGGTGGGGAAGGAGAACCTATCAATAACCAAAACCAAATTCATGCCTCGTTCTGTTGCTTATTTGTAATTACTGAGTCACTTCCCAGAAACTCCATCTGTGAGGCTTAAGAGGAAAGCTCCTAAAATAATGAAGAAACTTTTTTTTCTTCCCTTTCAGTTATTTTCTTTCAAGCAAGGAAATGGAGCTATTGTATGCTTGCCTTTTTTTTTTTAATTATTTTTTGTGGTAAAAAGATGGATGGAGTGTGGATTTTTCTCTGTTGGTTTTGGTGAGGCCTCAATTTGTATGAGCCCAAAACTGGTTTTGAGATCAAATATGTTCTGAAAAATTTCTGGGCCTGGTGTGCTCTTGCTTGAGGTGTCAGGCCTCGCCAACCCCTCTGACTGTATCTCGGAACTAGATTGTGAGCCTGGAAAACAGCTAGAAAAGACTTGTCAAAGGCAACTCATCCTTAAAAAGAAAGGAAAGCTCCTGAGATGAGATCTAATATGAATCAACTGCATTTAAGGTCACTTACATGAGTGTCCACAGCCTCACTGTCATCACAGGTTAAGCTTTTGATTCCTGGGCTAGGCTGGCACTAGTTGTCATGATAAGGTTTGTAGGAGTAGGTTAGGCTCGTTTCTTCAGTAAAAGCAGTGCTGCTGGGGAGGATAAAGGCTTCAAAGTGTGGGAGCTTAAGAACAAAATGATGTGTTGTGTGGATCTGTCACTTGCTTTGGAAAGAGGAAGTTCTTGTACTGCCTGTGGTGCACAAATGAGGGGTCTTGCTACTGCAGGCATTCAGCTGGACTTAGGGTAACATTCTGTGCAGTGCTGAGCGACAATGTGGTTAGACAGCAGGATACAAGAAACCACTGTGAGCTTTGGTGCCTCTTTGGAATGCCAAGGGTCCTCCTTTTTGCTTTTGGTAGCTTCAGATAAGCTAGACTGACAGATCTGTCTTCCAGTGACTTTAGGTACCAGATACCCACATTGCCATACCACTTTGACTTTTAATTCAACAGCTTTGCCTAACTCACAAAGAGCAAATCTCACTGACTGACAGAGGTGTTAAAGATACAGAACTAGTACAGGGTTATCCAGCTGAAGGTTGAAGAGTCTCTTCAGCTTCACGGCTCCTGCATCTTCAGAGTGGTATTTTGGAGGTGGGTTTTTGGTGGTATGTCTGTTTTGTTATATAATTGGTTCCTCAGTAGTGAGCTACATTAAAACTGCTATAACATTTATCTCAAAAGAATGTGGGGGGAAATGTTATTCCCAGCCTAAGCTGGGTTATTGGAAAGATGTTCTTTTCTTGGGGTGGAAGGCCAAAATGGAATGGAGCCAGTGGATAAAGTGAAAGGTGTCTTTTTACTGTTGATGCTCATAAAGCTGCTCTGGTTGAGGGGCCAGTGAGATGTGCTCCTGACACCATGGTCTCCTCTGGTTATTTCTACCCCACTGTGATAACTGGTTTGCATATTAACCTGCAGAGTGCTGTGTTCTGTTTGCCTCCAAGCAGAGTCTCAGAGGACTTCAAGTGCTGCCGAAGGCGCCACTAAAATACCGTGTTTCTCTACATTGACACTAACTGCTCAGAGCAGCCTATGTCCTGAAATCATGAAGTAACACTCATTTTTCTCTTACAAAGAAGATCCAATATTAAATCATAAAATAGCTTCTCCTTCCCCTTTGTGAGAGAGGAAAATACACAAGTGCGTTACTGAGCAGATTTCTCTGTTCATTTGCACACACTTGAGAAAAGTGCATTTAATTAGGATTAGCAAGTCTCTAAATTGCAGATGGTTCTCAGGGGAAAAAATAGTTATGAGTGCAGTCATGGCATTAAAATCAGTACATTTAATTCAATTTCATCTTAATATTAATTCATAGCATTTAAAGTAGTAGTTCCTAAAGAAGATATTCATATGACTTAGATTTCATTTTCTCCAGTAATCCTGGCATTTCCAAACATGCTACAGCATGATTGCCACATGTGATTATGCAGATCGAGTAGCTACATGCTAATTACCGGAGTGCCCATTTTCACATGTATTGTTTTCTGCAACCCAGGCTGGTTTAGATGATACGCAGTTTTATTGAATTTGAAGTTCTTTATTGATAGATGCTGAGTCCAGTCTTGGATCATATGTAAAATATTGCAAAAATCAGTAGCAGTTGGAGCAGAATTCCAGAGAAAGCTGCTGGCTTGAGCATGGTATTGCAAAAGAAGGAATGCTCTGGTTTCACTGCCATGTTGGCCTCTGTTCTGACCCCAGACCTGTAACTATCTTTTTCTTTAAAGAGTTAAATGTAAAGCTTCCTAGGTCATCCATCTTAATAGTATTATTGGCTCTGGTTGAACTGAGCCTGATCTGCTTAGCTCTGGTACAGCAGCTTTATGTTTTTTCTGTGTATTTTGTGTGAAAGTAAAGTGACACTCATCTCTGGACTGGGCTAGACCTTTCTTCAGGATAATGAAGCTTGGAACCAGGGACCCCTCGATTGTGGTAATGCTGCCCCCTCTTTAGAAGTTTGCTCCCTTGTTTCCATTGAGGGTTATCCCCAGCTCCCCACACAGGGCCTGAGCTGGGCTTTGCAGCCTCTGGAGTTCACTTCTCTTGTTTAACACTTCACGAATGTCTCTTGGCTTCTGTAAGATGGGTAAAGGTTTTTTAGGAGAGTTCCTAAAAAGAATCGATATTGCCCCGCTGACTTGCTCTTGGTAATGGTGGGAGCTCTAGAGTGAGGAAAGGGGGGTGGCTCTCGGCAGCATCCTGATCAGGAGATGTGGAAAAGGCAACCCCCAGCATCGTGTTTCCCGCTCCCGCTGAGCGCTCGGAGCCTGTTTGGGCATTAGATGGCGGTGTTGGCCAAGAGGAGCCACCGGGAGCGAGCCACAGGGGGAGACAGGCGGGAGGAGACGGACCAGCCCGCTGTGCTGAAGGTGCTGTCTATCTTTAGGCCAAGTTTACTTTAAATTCCTAAATTAATTGCATTAAAGTAGATAAAAATAAAACAAACACAGAGCTGCCCCAGAATAGACCATACGTGCAGAAAGATATTGACCTATTTAAATAATCTGTGTAGCAGAAATCACAGGATAACCAGAAAACTTCACCGACAAGTGAGATGAACCGAAGGAAATTCGTAGATACAGAAACGTTATCTCCAATTTTCTCTTCTCACCCTATCAATATTTACTGAAATGTGTTGCTACAGAGCAGATTTAGGGTGCAGTTTAGCTGCTGGCTACCATTATTTTTGACTGCTCAAGATTTTATGATTAATTAAATGATGCATTTTATAATGTGGTACACATCACTGAGACAGACGTTCTGTGTGAATCTTAGGTACAAAACTACTTGCATGAACAAATCTGGTCTAATAAATAATTCCAAAACACTTTGGCATTTAAAACTCATTTTATGATTTTACATTTCATGTAAAATGTTTCCATTAATCTTCTCTGAAAGTCATGACCTAATTACTGATTTTTTTTTTTTTTTTGTCTTGTTGAATAATTACTTGCAAAGAAGCTTTCTGTGATTTCATCCCCCCATCTCTGGTGCAGTTTGTTGGAACAAATGGTAAATAGTGAAGTGGAGGAGCCTGTGTGAGCCAAGGAAACAGCAGATGATGTGGTTTCACTTAAAGCAAAAAGTTCTCCCTCTTATCAAATAAAAACAGAAAGTTCATATTTTGTCATGAAATATGTTACTTCAGTTTAGGGTACTTCTGAATTTTGAATATATATATGTTCTCAAAAACCTAATTAAACATTGCTAAATAAAGTAATTTTGAGTAAACTTTGCTTAACTTTGACATTGAAGTTTAAATAGTTTGGGAAAAGAAGATCAGAACAACTGAATGAAATTGTATAATTCTGAAATAAATTTTCACCAAAGTGGCCTTTTTTTTTTTTTTTTTTTTTTTTTTTTAATCCCTCCTTTTTTCTATTTGCCATCCCTCCCCCAAACCTACAGAAGCCCCTCAGCTTTTTAGGTTTCGTGCCCCACAGT
>JANHGN010017549.1:38867-70324 GCA_024605025.1 Megaceryle maxima | reverse complement strand
AGGAAATGTCTGCTCATATTGTACAAGAGAAGAACAATTATTGGATTACATTTGGGTTTTAGTTTTAAGAGATTCCCATCCTCGTGCCAAAAGTTTGTGCCTCTCAGGTGGAGAATTGCATGCAAAAGCTTGCACTCGTGTCATGCTTTGAGTTAGAGCAGAACTAATTCTGTTCAGTGATTTTACTTTTCATTTAAGTGTCTTCTAAGTAACTGCATTTTCTGAAGTTAATGGCATATTTTTGCAGGCAGTGTCTGCTTCTAGTAGTGATAGGGCTTGATGTTTATAGTTCCTAGCAGAGATTGGTGTGCAGAAAGGCTCTTGCTTATCCTTGCTCCTGTGCAGACCAGGGTCACGGCTAAGTCTTGTGTGCCACCTTGGGGGTGCAGAAAGTGAAAGGCTGCACCTGCGGGGAGGAGTGGCCAGGACAGGCGACCCTGAACTGACCAGTGAGCTATTTCATCCCTTATATGTCATATTCAGTATAAATCTGAGGGATCACGAGGGTTAAGCTCTCTTCTTCAAGGGTTGGCATCAGTGGAGGACTCTTTCCCTTCTGCTTTTGATCCCAATCTGTGTGTTCCTGAATCCAGTTCCAGAATCCAGCTCCTGAATCTGGTTCCTGTCTGCCACCAAGTCCAGTCTGAGACTTTCCCAGTGCTTGCTCCACAGCATCAGTAGTGACAGTGATGTAATTTCCACCAGAGGGGTTGGGTTTGATACTGGTTTTGTATATATTTTTATATATTTCAATTCAGTGTTATTATTAAAGCTATTTAGTTTTCTTTTCCAATCCATAAGTCTCCCTCTTTCCCTTTCTTGGAAGGGAGAGGAGTTAATAGAGCGTGTCTGTCATTGGTCTAGCAGCCAGCCCAGCCCCAACCCTTGATAACTTGGCACAACTGAGCGGGCTGAAGCCATTGAGTGTGAGGTGAGCTGAAGGACACCCTAAAGCTAAACTGCTGCAGGGAGTTCCCATGCACAGCAGCTCACCTCTGCCTCCCAGTAGGTCCCACTCCATACTGGTGCTATATCAGCTGCTTGTGCAGATACACATCACCTGGAGAATGGGACCCAGTGTAGAGGGTGAGCAAGCAGCAGGGGAAGCAGGAAGGATAATAATTTTGTAACATTTTTTTCCTCAAATGGGTTACCAGTTGTATTTGAAAAACAAAATTAACAATCCTTGTTCCAAAAGAACCCATCTGTCCAGATGGCACCATGCAAGCCCTCAGACGATGCTGGCTGGGGCCCTGGGGAACAGAGTAGTCACAGTAGCTTTCTTGGCTCACCCTGACATTACCCTTTCAAGCCCAGCTGGTCGTTCTGTCTTAAAGGTGTGTGCAGCCCCCACCAAGGTCTATTCAAGTCTTTCACTTTTCAGTATTTCCTATGTTGAAACCTTCCATAAGGCTGAGTTATGTGACAGCTTTGAAATGGGAAAAAAATCCTCTGAAGGAGACTAGGAAGTGGATCCTCAGCTCATTTCCACTTGTGAATTAAGCTGGGCTTGAGTTCAGTCCTGGCTGTGTGAGCAGGTGCCACAGGAGCTCAGTCTGACACCAATCAGTTTGTCACAGTCTCCCCTCCCTGTCGTGATGGGTACAGGAAAACCCCAGCAGGGCCCTTTTGGTGCCTGGGACTCACATTCCAGGTCAGGCTCCTCTCCAGTGAGGAAACGGATCACGGCCTCCAGCTGGCTGAGCTTCCGGTGGCCTGGATCAATGTCAGTGATGCAGTAAATCCTGGTGGGGAGGGAAGAAGCAGCCCACAAGGGCAAAGAGAAACCACAATCAAACAAATGCTCCTGGAAAATAATAACTGCAAACAAAAAATCAGCAATAAAGCTTGGGCTGCAAAGATTTTGTCACTGCCACATGCTGTGCCCACTCAAAATTTCACAATGCGGCTGTAAGTCAAACCCTACCAATAAATCAAACAGCAATTAATCTGCCTGCTGCGCTTAGTAGGGCTGCTGTTATGTTCTCTGGCATAAGCTCACAATGCAACATAGCAATCCCAGATCCTTCCAGCAGTTATCTATTTAAGATGTCTACCTGTGTCTATATAAACAAAAAAACCAATGGGATAGAGAGACCTGAAAAGCAAAGGGTCACATGCAATGTGAGTAAAACTGGATTGAGAGCAGATAAACCGTGACTGAGAAACAAAAACTGAGGCAAAGAATGAGCTTGCAGTACGATACAGTGGCAACAAAAGCTGCTCCAAAGGGACACGGCTGCAGAAGCCTCAGGATGGTTTGGGGAGACGCAGGAGAACGCATTACAAATGTATTATAAAAGAAACCAGTGCCCTAATCTTGCTTCCAATTTTGATGACTCCATTGTCAGGACAACGGAGAGGAAGGGGTTATAAGAGACTTGCAACTCATAAAGGGGCTGAAAGGAGTGATTTATGCGAGCAGTCTGAGAGCAATGAATATGTAAAGTGTGGTAAGCTGACACCCCAAGTTAGTAGAAGAAGAAGTCACTGCTTGTGTCTCAAATGTGCTGCCTGTGAAACTTGACAGTGTAATGAGAGGTGTGAAGGGCTGCAGGGTTTCTTGAATATAGTTATTTTGGCTTTGATACAGGCTGGGTTCATATGTGCCTGGGTATAACTGAATGTTGGGTTCATGAAAATCCCAAACCTCGCAGCAATAAATGAAAGTGCCATGCTTCATTCACCCTGTTACATATCCAAACAAAGCAAAATCATAAATTATGCTTGCTATTGAGACATGGGTCATGAATCACCTCCATGTTCACTAGAAAGTAGGTCTAGGCTCAGTTCAGAAGAATGCCAACCAAAAAATACCTAGGATTTAAAAAGACATTTCAATGTCTTTCTAAGCTTGCAACAAAATTGCCTGACAAGTCTGACATACTGTAGGTTTTGTAGCACAATTCTGAACAACACGAGAAGGAAAAAACAAGTCTGAGCACAAAAGGCTGAGGATAAATTTTAGGAGATATTTCTTAGCAGAAGGATGTGCCAGGCTTTGGTGGGATCTCCAGAAGAAAGAGGTGGAACAGAATTGCCTGGAGACAATCAGGTCTTTGCAGGTACAGCCCTTGACCAGCCCTGTTCTTTCTCTAGGCCACAGAGGGTGGTGAACTCAAGCCAAATTGCTGGCAACTTTGCAAAATCTCATGACAAAGTCCTGCATCATCGACTGTATTTCCTCCACTTACCACTCATTAGCTAAAGATAAGTCAGGCTGAAGCAGGTCGTGCAAACCTGAAACCAGATAATACAAAGAGTATTCAGTTAGGCAGCAGACAGGCAGATATGGACTGTGAAGAAGTGGAGAAGTCCAGAGTTGCTACCTTGTCCCTTAGGGCAGCATGGTTGCTTCAGATTAACCTACCTTCTTCCACTGAAGTGTTCCCCAGCAGAATATACTCCCCATGTCCCCTGGACAGCACAACACCCAGGCTGTAGGCAGGCAGGAAAACAGAGGGCTTGTCAGCAAGGAGAGGTGTAATCCCTAAACATGACACTGCATTCCCTGCAATTACAACCCTTAGAGATATTAACTCCCTCCACAGCTATTAAAGAAAAGAACATGAAAAGAGGGTTAAGTGAGATCCGATTCCAGCACAAGAGGCTAAGGAACCTGTCTGTAGAGCTACGAGGCATTTTTGGTGACAAATTTTTTGGCCAATGTTGCAGGTTCAGGTCAATATTAAAATTTCTCAAATCTATGCCCATTTCAAAACATTTCAGCCGGGGAAAAACACACACACAAATTTTTGCTTTTTTACATGATTTGTGATGTCTGATAATTTTCAGTTTATAACAATGTTTTGGTTAGAGCCGTACACCAGAAAATAAAACATATTCAGCAGAACTGAAAATTGAAGATGTCTCGTTTCTCTGAAATGAAACAACATGCTTCATCTAAGGTATAGCTTTTTGACTTTGAATTTCAGATAAATCATAATATTCCTTTAGAGTTGACCCCAAACAATATTTTAATGGCTATGGGAACAAAGAAGTCAATTTTTCACAGTGCTCTATTCATGAGTTGTAGCCAGTTTTATGAAGAAAAAGGACCAACTTGCTGTCCCTTTATGGCAGACCTCTGATACATTATATTGGTGTCATGTAAGTCCTTGCTCACCTGAAGGGTGTGCCACTGATGTCCGTGAAGAAATAATCATTGGTGAGGAAGAGAACTCGTTTCTGGAATAAGAGCATGAATAACAAAGTAAGAGACCATCTGACAGACCAAGAGCATAGTGATGCTGGGGAGCTGGGATATACATCCCCAAGGCTAAGCAAAAGCAGTTGATTGTTACCAACATTTCACACCCTGCTAGGGCTGGCTGGAGGCAGGAATGAATGTGCAGTATTCAGCACATTCAGCAACTTGTGACTTTCAGGATCCAGGCAGCCACTCTATCTTTCCACCCATGGCTTCAGTTAAACCCTTCTTTCCTCCAGGGTTCCTGCACTGGCTACAGGAAGGGGTGAGGGGAGGCTGTCCACACCCTCCGAGCCAACTTGCTGGGGCTCTGCTGCTCTTTTGCTATACAGAGCATCCTTGATGGCTTTGCACATCATCATCCCAAGGGGGAAGGCGGGGGGGGGGGGTTGGGGGGGACATGTAGGAAGGAGAAGAGGGGTCATGGGAGAGGCAGAATAGCAAAGCTACCCCCTGTATAGGGGGCTAAGTCTCCCCAATTCCTGTGGTAAATTCTGAGATTCCTGACATTTGCTTTCATGCCAAACTAGGACAAGGTATTAACATACTCCCATTTTGTTAAAAAGCATCAGGAAAATGAATTTTTTTTAAATTACATTTTAAACTGAAAAAAAAGTGCTGATTCAAATCCAAGCCATTTTGATTCACATGAAAATATTTTTTTCAGACTGACATTTCAACTGAAGACATTTCAGATTATTGAAAGCTGGTTCAGAACTTCAGCTGTTTGCCAGACTGGCCTTTTCCTGTAGGAAAGTGTTGATTTCAGTGGAACTCTTTTCCAAAGGAGAAAAGTTTTTGGAAAGTTTCTATCCAACCCTTATGCCAGTATATTAACCCTAATATGTTTAAAATCCCAGCCCCAGTCTGAAACGAGGTGAGAGGATGTGTGTGGGAGACAGGGAGTGAACACAGAAAACTCAGTGTTCCCCAGGGAAAGTCATGCCTGTTCTAACCTGCTTAAGCTGTGCAGCAGTGGAAGTGGAGCGAGGCACAAATGTGAGCCAGCACCAGCTCCACAGTGTGCCCCAAGTTTGTGCTCACTAAGGATGGGCATTATTGTTAGGTGGGGAGGTGGCAGATGGCTCAACCCCTCCCCTCCCTCTCCATGAATGACAATTGTGTAGTACAGAGCAACAGGGTCTGAGTCTTCTGCTGAGCCAAGATGTTCCAAAAGTGCTGCGATACCCCTAAGGAACATGGTATAAGTGGTGTTTTCGTGGCTGTGTGGAAGGAACAATAGGTATCAAGCCTCCCTTTCCCTGCCAGACTGATTTGGTGGTGGAGTGGGGGAGGCATAGAGAAGAATGAGACCTGGGGATGTAGGCCTGCCCCTGGGAAAAATGATGCAATAGAAAATGGTCCAAGATACCACTATTCTGAGACCCTTTCTTTCACCAGGGTTTGTTCTGCTCATTCTGACCTGCTCCTCTTCTGTACGTGTAGCCATTCAGCACTCAACGCCGTGTGGGAGGGAGAACAGACTTCTGTTTGGGCAGGGGGAGATGATGGCTGATCAGCCCTCTCCAAGACAGCTAGGAGTATCACCACTTACCCATGGGAAGGAAGAGAAGCAGAGGCACCCCTGAGCCAAGCAGGCATGAAGATAATCAAGCTTTGCTTGAATGCAGAGGAAGGGAGAAGACACAAACATGGGTGTGTTGGCATGCTGGCTGACTACCAGCATCTGTGGTCTGGGAGCATATGTATTTCCGGTTTTTGGTACTGTCACTGTACTAGGCAGCCAGTCCTGCAATGCCATTATCGGTGGTTTGCCACAGCTCTCACCCATGTCTTTGCTCTTTTGCTTTCAAGTCTCAACTCTAGATGCAAGCAAAGGCATTTTTGCCACTAGGTCTCTCTTAACAAGAATCCCTTGTCTTTGGTCCTTATTTTTTTCTTCTGTCTCTCTCACTCCACTCTCAATGCCTTCCTGAGATCAACCTGGGGAATCACGTTTATGTGTCTGACAGAGTAATTTCTATCCCCTTCACTCAGTCCTCATCTCTGCTGTCTGACTGTCTCATTCTCTTTGTTTGAAGGGTCTGTCAGCACTTTCTTTGTTTCAACTGCTGCTTTGCTTCATCATCTAGTGGAGTACAAGTGGGAATTGCTAAGTTTCAGTTCTGGTCCCCACTCGATGCATATTCTGACAATAGCAAAACTGTCACATACTCAGCTTTAGTCTCCTATTATGCTTCATAAGGCTTGCAGAGTTGCAGAATAAAACAGGCAATATCTCTTACCAAGGCTACTATTTGTCATCTTTTTTTTTTTTTCCCTGGGTAGGGGAGCAGAAAGATGTCCCATCTTTGGATGACTCAGAACAAATGTTATTAAGGGTGCACAGAGAAAGAGGTTAAGCTGGAGAAATAAACAATCTAGACTTACGAGGAATGGATCTTACTGGAAAACTCTAATTGCTTTTCTGACAGAATAACAAAGATAATGGATGAAGGGACTAAAGGACATGCAATGTGTCTGGGTTTATATAAAACACTTGAAACAGCTTCTCATGAAATTTTATTCTAAAGGATCAGTTAAAGTGGGTTTAAATAAGATGTGGAGTGAGAACCAGCTGCAGTTCTGTAAATAAAAAGAAGCAGTAAACAACAAGGCATCAAGGGAAAAAGATCTAATGAGAGAAACAGAGACTACCTTAGAAGCCCATTTGTACAGTGATCTGTAAGACTATAAAACAGCATTTCTCTGCATACTGAGAAAAGTCCCCACAGCTCTAAAAATTAGAAAGACTGGACAAAAAGGAGAAGTGGGAGTCACATGGAAAAATGGAAACTCGAAAAAATAGCTAAGAAACGGGGAAACCAAGGCAGCCATTTGGCACAGCTGTGGGAGGGAGAATGAATTGAAGGGACAGCAAAAAGGAGATTTGGGATTCCCTGTTCAGAATTATCCTATTGCACAGAATAGATGCTCTCTACAGAGCAACAGGGAAACAGTACTCAACTAACTCAGTGAAGCCTTGGTACTTATGTACCAGAAATGATACAAGAGACAAAGGGAGTAAAAATAATTGCTGAATTGCTTAGATTGAAAAAAGTGTTCAAATATTTCAAATGCAGATCTTAGCAATGCCCAGAAGGGGAAGGGCAAAGCCATTGAGAGGTACCTGATAACTGCAAACACCAAGAGTAAGGAAGGAGATTCAGTTACAAGATCTAGCAGCACAACCATTCAGAGGAAACAGAGGGGTGTCTTCATTAGGAAATGGCACCATTTCAGCAATGGCTGTGAGCAGTCAGTTTATTGGAACTGGTGCTGACTGTGGCTTAGCATGGGAGCAGTTCAGCCAGCCCAATCGCTGAAAATAAATGTGCTCTATAAAAGATGGAAAATTTTCCTGAAATATAGAAGACTTCTGGGTAGAGTAACTTGCAGGACTCTGGAATACTTCCTAACAGGAAATGATAAAAGCCAAAATCTTTAGGATTTATAAATAAACCTGAATGAAGAAGTACCAGTGCATATAAATGTACAAGAGAATTTTTCACTGATTCCAAGTGAATATGTATTATATGAATATATAACATATACATTAGAGTTGGTTGGGGAATGTTCAAAAGTCTCCATTTCACTAGGACTTTATAAAAAGCACCTGTAAATATTTGCGTAGAAAATTTCATTCTGACTGAGTGAGGGACAAAGATTTCATGAGTGTTTTTGGGTAGGGAAAGGGAGGTGCAAAATAGCCTCCAAAGCTCTTTCTGTCTAGGTCAGCTCAGCAAATCCTTCCCCATTCTAAACTCTCAAAGATCTCCAGTTCATTTTACAGCCCTATAAACAATCAGCAATATGGGTTTTAGCTTTACCTGGACAAAGTAGAGAGCTATGAGGCATTTCCAATACCCTTGTAGGAGCAGAATGTTAGTACTTACAATGAGCACTTCTAACGATGCTCTATTTTATGTCTTTAGCATATGTGCTATGTATGTGGCGAAACAATAAAATCCTCACACTCAGAAATGCTGAGCATTAAAACCACATCCTTCATGGTTCTTCAGCATCCATTTCCCATCCCCTCTTTCATGTGACCTGACCAGAAGGATAATTTCTTACCCCTTTATCCACAGGGACCTTCACATCCATAGAGAGGTAGCCTGTTTCCCCATTGATCATGGCAGTTCTTAGCTGCAGAGGTAAGCAAGACTAGCATTAGTGTCTCCAGGCAGGGCAGGAATTAATAGAGACACTTGTCATTAACATACAGGGTCTGGCAAAAGAGGCACTGTAGGTTTTGCCCTGCCCCACAGCTCTTTCTTGCTTCTTTTCAACTGAAAACCCATCTCAGTGGTCAAAATCCTTGTTCAGTCAGGCTGCTAAGTGACACAGAATAATAATGGTTTATGCTGAAAGCTTGTTGATATGTTTTTTAGTGAAAGGAAAGGATCTGGAAGCTATATAGCTGCCAGTGCAAGTTTCAGACTTCACTGTTTGGCAGCCTGAAAGTCACTAGCACAGTGCTTTGAGAGCCTGGAAGAGGAGACACCTGTGAAACCTAACTCATCCAGGTTAATTCCAAAGCTTTTGGACATTTTAAAAACTGATTTATAAATTATAGCCTGTATTCAGCACTACTTCTGAGGTTCAGCAAAGCAGCTGTTTAACACAGCAAAGCAAGACTGTAGATAGATAGCAGAGTAGGCAGAGAGAAGACCACTTTATTCAGTGCAGGTTCTGAAGGCAAAACATAACTTTCATGACGAGGCCCAGCCTCTTGCAAGAAAGAGACAGGGAAATTTTGCACAAGTGCTTTGACTTTATGTCCAGCCTGCAATAGCATATCAGCCTGTTGCTCCAGCTTGGATAGAAAAAAAATGTGGGAAGTAACTTATTCACTTAGGCAAATTGCTTCTTTGCTTCCAGAGACAAGCCCCTATTCAGGTGCTGACCAGTCTCAACTGCCTTTGCTTTACAGGGACACAGTTCTGTTTATTATGGCTGTTTGATGTGGGTTATTTAAAGACCTAGAGTATAAAGCTTGTGTTTCCCAAGGCCCACATCTTGGAAATCAAAACACTGACTGGTACTGTTACTCTTTTTTAGCTAAGAGCGTTTGACCTTCCGCCAGAGCCACGGCGTACTCTCTGTTCTGGTCTGACAACCTGCAGCATTTTCTATGGGTTCTGGATTTAGTTCAGATATTTTTGCTTCATCCATATCTTCATGAATGTCAGACATTGCTCTTTGCCCTATAAGGCAGTGAAGAAGTAATCAATGGATACCTGAGATCTCCCTGGATCTCCTCAGCTCCAGCTAGTCTGCAAACAGGCTGCTTGTCCTGTGCTCAGCCCCTTGGACATAGGTTGGTGTCACAGTCCTGGCTTGCTGCTTCTTCCTCAATAGCTTTTCCTGCATTGGGAAGTCAGTTACCACCCTGGTGTCTAGGGGGCCCTGTAATGCTCAGTCCTTTTTAAGTAGGGCACTTCTGGCAACAGCTGGCCTCCACTTTGAAAATTGCATAGCAGAATTTGGGCAGCAGGGTGGTGTGGTGCATGCTGAAGCACTTGTTCCCAACAGCCCAAACACCAAACTCTCCAGGGCAATGAGCCTGTGCCATCCCCATCACTGGTAACAAGTGTTACTGACTCCATTCCCCAGACTGCTTGTATGGTTTCAAACCAACACAGGCATACAGTTTACTGGGGTGGGGGTGTGTGTGTGGGGGTGTTGTCTCACAGCATCCAGGTGTTTTACCACTCAGTTTCAATATCTTTTCAGACTAATTTCTTTTTCAGTCGCTCTATCAAGGCTGAAGAAAATCCATTTGGGTGCCAGCTCCTAGACTGCTGGAGAGGATCTCTCGACACTTCTCTATTCCCCTCACACTGAGTATCCCTGTGTTGTTTTACAAACAAGCCCAAACCTCCTTGCTGCCTAGCTGCAGATAGTACTACTGTGCATCAGTTGGTATTTTCCAGACAGTGCCATCTTCCCTCCCCTAGATTTCTTTTCAGCAGCTGGCTGTATTACACATCATTAGCACTTGGGCATATTTTTCCAGTCTGAATTTGCTGCTTATCAGCATTGCTGAGATTATGCTGCAACTGATGTTGAGTCTGTCATTGATCTAATACCATAGCTGCAAATCTGAGTGTTGAAATGTTGGCAGCTTTCTGCTGCAGTGGGTGTATCTTAACAGTCTTTAGACTTGGTGAAGTCACACTGCGGATTTCATTCACGTCACTGAATGTTTCTGTACCTTCAGTGACTGCAACCTTTCTCTCTTCCGGAAGATGCAGTACAGAAACACAGAGTGGCTTTGTTTTTCTTGCCTCTTGCCTTTTCTTTTTTTTTTTTTTTTTTTTTCATTGGATAATTTTACTCTGTGTACGGACAGAAACCTTACACTTTGCATCACACTTGCATTCAGGTATCAGTGTAATTTTGTCAGACAGGAACCTGCTAGCCATATAAATATGACAGCAAAGCTAAGTCCTCTCATTTCCTGGATTTTTTTTTTCTTTTTTTGGAAAATAGAAAACTGGGTAAAGAAGAGCAGCAATAAAAGGGGCTCCCATGAGAGAGAAAACTACAATGGGAGCAAAACTCTTAGAAGACATCAGAAAACCCACACAAAGCTGCTGGCCGGCAACCTGCATCTTGGTTCCACTGCATATAAAGCCTCTTATTTTTGTCTTGCTTTCCATGCTTTACATCCAGTTCCACTGTGTTTCCCTTCTCAATTTGCCACTTTTCCAACTCACAAGTTCCTTTGTCGTGGCCCTTTGCACTTGTCCTGCACTAGCAGCAGTATCTACTTTAATCCTCTCGCTGGGCAGTTTGTTTGTCTTACCTGTTTAGATGGATATCTATAGCATCAGATCCGCTTATCTCTGCAGTCTCCTCTGTAATCCAGAAGCATGTGTCCCACAACTAATTCTATCTTACTCCAAATTCAGTTCTTATCTTAGTAACTTAAGTATCTATTCTCTTCTAATTCTTTCAAGTAAAATAAAACCATCCCCAGAGGAACCTCTCTCCCTTCTCATTATACCTGGGTTCCTAGCTGTGAATGCAGCAACATGCAGTTGTTAAGGTGCATGCTGTTTCTTGTTTATTACTTATTAATAATTTTGCTTGAAAGACTTCAGAAAAGATACTGTCTAATCTTTTACTTGTGGTCAGCTATTGCTTTCAGTGTCTCCATACCTGTACAATAAGGTGGTTTCTGGAAATATATTTTTCTCAAGTGTGTAAGTCCCTTATCCTCTTTGTCTATTATTAATAGTATAGTTTTTGAATGTACTTTCATACTTGTTGTAGATCTCATATAGCTGAAGCCACTCAACTAATATCAAATACTGCATGTATGGGTAACATCACGGGATGCTGCTGTACTCCTAAGCTATCTTGGCTTTGTATTAAGGCAGCACTTGGGCCATCTACACCCAGACTGGCTCTCTGGAGTATGCACCAAAGTGCTTCCTTCCTTCTGCCAGTGCTTTTTCTCCCTGGTCCATGAAGAAAGAGAATTCATGCAGGGAAGGAAGATGAACACTTTGAAGGAGAGCATCATTCTTGTCCTCTTATAGACTACTAGCCTCTCTTAGTTAGGCTCAGTGAAGCACAGAAAAAAAACAGGAGTGCCTGCTGCTCCCCTGCCCCTTCTATACAGGCACACAAAATAATAGAAAGAAGGAGCTACAAAAAAGGATACATTTGGGTTTTAATACTCACTATTTCATCCCGGTCTTCCCATTCCACTTCTGAGAGATCTACACTGTTGTAGTTTGGCTTAGGCTTCAGCTTCTTTCCTTCTTTATACTGACATTTGTTTAAATTAAAAAAAAAAAGAAAAAAAAAAGTGAAAGAAAATTACCCAAGTAAGTGGCTAGACATCTTCCTAAACTAACCCTTTAAGAACTGATATATAACATTGAAAAATAGGGGTGTCTCATTTATTCTTTGATTAGAAAGACAGCATTTGGGTGCAAGTGCCTTCTTGGTCCCATGCCATGTATTGGGCAGCGCAGGACAAGGAGAGTTCAGGTGGGAGAGGCTAATCTGGGAGCAAGAGACAGGCAGGAACACAGGTAAACTGGCAGGTAAAAGCTATGACCTCCTTTGTGAGAGTATTCTTCTAAATAGATCAGTACAATACACTTGCCTCCAGGAAATAATTTTTTTCCCCCACGGCTAAGAGTGTAATCTCATTAACACTATAATGCCAGAAGGAGATCTTTTCTGATGGGAATTAGGCTTTGACTCCACTGACAGAAAGGTAGGCTTTTCACCAAGGGCTAACTAATGCAGGAGAGCTATATCTCTGTAAACTTTTGGGTAAAGGAAAAGGTGTGAAGAAGACTAGGAGAGGCTAATTTCAGGTGGAGGATAAAGCAGTGCCCTTGCCTAGCTTTGCCTTGCCCCATCCTGAAAACATGATGTGTTCCTTCTCTTCACATACTGAAGTAACTACTCCTGGCCTGTGGTCTCCCTGTGCAAAGCTGATTTTTTTTGAAGACCGCTGCTGTGAAGCCCTGTGTTGACACTTCTTTTTGTCAATAACCACTCTACAGCTTACAGCTGCATGCAGGTGGATTTGTGCCAACAGGCACGCCTATGAAATGTGAAATCATTAAGTGCCTGGGTATCTGAGTAAGGAGGACAGCTGTGTTTGCAGACAGATGTGCAGTCTGGAGCTCCAGGTGGCACTGCGAGGGTAAAATGTTGTCCTTGAGTCCACTCCCTTAAGTCCCAGAAGGTCTTTGCAGCTTACTGGTCTCTAAATTGTCTCTGATTTACCGTGTTACTAAGATTTGTGGTACTGAATCCTGGTAGCCTCAGGACCCAAAATATCCAATACTAGAGCTGCTGGGTAGCTATTACTGGGGTGCTACTCATGCTGAATCTTCTTGTAGAAGATATGCCTGAGCAAGGGGAATTGTTTCTCCAGCCCAGCGGTGAAACCTTGCATGGGTGCAGGTACACTTGCACCCACCGTACAGCAAGCACACACAAATACAGCCCTCACATGCACTCTTATGGAGAGCAGACAGGCAGAGTGCCTTACACTTCATACACATGTCTGTGCTTATATAGACATCTATGTATGTTGAATTAATTTCTCTGGCCCTCATGCTCCTGGGTGCCTATATATGCGAGTCTGGTATTCTTCACAGCCTAACAAAAAACTGAGAAATCAAAAGTATCCCTGAAAATCACTGTTTCCAAGTAAGCAAAGTTTCTCAGATTCACAGCTATACATACCAAAGGACGGAGGTCTGGATGTGAAAGGATGTAGCCATTGTTGGTGTTCAGAAAAGCGTATCCATGGACACCCAGCTGGACAAAGAGACATTAGAATAGTTAGTGCTTTAGCTAGAAACACTGCTGTGTAATGGGTGCCACTGATGCCCCAGCCCCACCAATATTCAGAAATATTTTCCTTTTAAAACTATCAAGCAGCAGAAAATAGAGTCCATCCAAAACCTTTTATCTCTGGATCTCTGGCCACTCTGGCTGAGCACACCAACTGTGCTTCGATGCACAAAAGGATGGTCAGGTAGTTGATTTGTGTACACATGCAGAAAAAGATGCCTTCCTAGAGTCTGATTGTCCTCGTGGACAATTACCACCCAGAGGTAGAATAAGCTCTCCACAGCAGGCACAGCAGTGCTGCACATAAAACGGGCAATGATGGGGAATGTCATAAACAGTACAGAAACAGTGGTGAGAGACCTCTATGTCCGTTGCTACATATACACAGCAGTGAAGGAACAAGTGAGTGTGAATCCCACAGATGGCTTCCTGGAAACCCAGTTGGTCTTCAGAGCTCTGCATTGTGTTTCAGTGTTGGCAAGGCCAGGCCTAGCCTAGGCCAATCGTACAAGCACAAAGTCTTAAAATGCTTTTTAAGGAATACCATAATATAACAAGAGCAGACACTGGCTGGCCTGATCTACAAGAGATTTCTGAGACTACAAAAACGCAGATGTAACACAAATTTCAGCTAAACCCTGAATTACTAAAAGCTTGCTGATAGTCTGCTCTTGCTAAAATAAGAAGTGTCTCAAGAAAAACAAGAGTGGCTAAGGTTTCTATCTTCAAAAATATGTTGTAACTTTATATTCCTATAGAGACAATCCTGGAGGGATAACAATAGGGAAAGGGGAAGGTAAGTAATTTGCAATTTGTCTGTGCCTTTTTGGAGGGAATGAATTCTTTATTTCACACATCCCAGAATAAAACTTTGGACTCTCTCTATGTGAAACAGTTTTTTGCAAAGCACACTGAGCTCAGCTCCATGGGGCAAGAATGAAACCAAGATGTTAGATCAGGACTACAGCAAGCTTCCTTGTTGGCCTGCTAAAGCTGAAATTTCCCAGCCTAGTAAACATGATCATAAAGGGACAAGCTGCTCTCAAGCACTCTAACTCTAGAACTGGTCCTTTGTAACCCAGATGCCAGGGGATTCACATTGAGAATTGTAGGTTTCCAAACCGGTCTGGCATTGGAATAGCTTCTGGAAAGTTGTGTCCTGTTTCTGATGTAAAGAAATTCTTCCAATAGTTTTCCCTCCTTCCCTAGCACTATTTGGAGGAAAGAACAGTGTCCCTCCTTGGCCCAGAAGAAAAATTGTTCCACCTTTGAGTGACACAGAGGGAGGAAGATGAAAAATTATTAGTCTTATACAGAAAATAAACATATGTAAAAATTGAAGCTCTTAGACAAGGTTCCCCCAGACCTAAACCAGATAGCTTTTACGTTCTGAGAACATGCACCCCAACACTCATCATTCCTGGGTTACCTGAAGGATCATTTCCTACAGGTGCATGTGAATGATCTGCCCTACGTCCATAACTGAAAATGCCACACAAATTCATAGCTTCTGACAGCACTTTCAGTCCCGTGAGTCTTCAGGAATCAGGTTTTGGACAACTGCCTAACTAGTAGTAGTTGTCTGATAGTTATTTAAGAGAAACTGAAAACTTGAAATGATGACTCAAATTGCCTGATTTCATGGTGATCCTCAGATGTATTTGCTGTCTCCTGTTTTGCAGAATGATTGAACAAAAAATCACTAGTTTCCACTGTAAATTCTGTGCAAACTAAACAGTGCATCTCTAGAAAGGTTTCATACGGATTAAAATATTTTTTAGATATACACAAGACAGAGCTAGTGAAAAGCTGTTGGACTAACAATTCTGGAGAGTAGATACTCTATCTAGGTACAGCAGAAGTGTAAGCTGACTTCCTGTATGGTCTCCTGCCAAGAAATGTCCATGCTGATCTGGAGAAAGGAATCTCTAGGCATGACAGAAAAGTTGGCTCTCCATAGTCCTTCCAGTCCTTGGTCTTTCTGAAGAGAAAGCTAATTTATTTTTTGCCAACTGGCATGGCAACTTTTGTCTACTTGGAACTGGATATAAAATTTTAATTCTTCTAAGATAGGCTGTGAGATCTGTATCATCTCTGAGAGATCTAGTTTGGTGACCATCAAGATACAAAGGCTCCATGACCTGTTGACAATCTACTGGATCATCCAGTCCTTGTGTTTCTGAAGCAGCCTAAGAGCCTCTAGTGATGAATGATTTCCCATATTCTAGATAGAAACCACACATCACCACATCCAACATCTCTTACTTTATGCTTATAGTTCTTCCTACAGGAGAAGGAATGATTTTTCAGTCATGCCCATGGAAGAATGACTAGTGACTTTGCAGTTCAAAATAACAAATTGCATGATCTCAGTCTTACCTTATACCGTGGAGCAAGTTTTAACAACTCCCTCAGTGGTACATCAGAGCCCACCACACCCAGCAGAATGCCATGAGATCGCTTAAAAACAAAGAACACATTTTCAGAAGGAAAACTTTGTTGGCTTTCTACTAGAATACACATTATTGCCTTCCTACTAGTTTCTCATGTTCTCTCTAGAATTGTATCAATATATTAATTCAAAACCAGCTAACATCTCAAAAAGTTTCAAGGATTTGCTCCAGTGTTTAAGGAGAGGAGCATCTCTACACAATACTAGCTCAGATTTCTGGCTATGATTCAGAAGTAACATAAAATCATGACAACAAATTTTGAGAGCAAAATCCTGCATCCAGTGTATGTGAATAGCAGTAAGGGCAAGGCAATCATGCAGAACAGCATGGCTCAAGTTGATAACTTGGGCCAACTAAACAAAACATCAAATACAAAATTGTTAACCGAGGAAAAGGCAATGCAGAAAATCTCCATGAAATGAGGAACTGCTTGTTTCACAGGCATCTGGGAAGCACGATGGAAAAAATGACACACAGGCTCCCAGTGCAGCACTCTGCAAATACAGGTTAAGGGCAGCCTCAGGCAGAGAAGGCAGACAGTTGTTTGTAGGACCTGGATGAAGAGTTTATCCTTTGTACAGCAATGGTAAGGTACCATCCACTATTTTAAAGGGATGCTGAGCAACTAGAAATGGTATGGAAAAGAGTGTTTAAACAGTTTCAAAACCCAGAGGAAATGCCCTTATCAGAGACATCTAAATTATTCAATCTTTTTATCTATCAAAAGATAGACAGGTTTGATTTTATTGCAGTGCAGAAGATGCTTCTGAGGAGAAGATACCAAAGGGTACAGGCTTTTTAATCTATCAGAGAAAGGCATTATGACAAGAAGGTGAGGTGAGGCCAGACAAACTGAAAGCTGAATTTAGACACCATTTTTTAACAGAGAGTGAGAAACCACAATGGAGATCTCGGGGCTAGATGCCTTCCTTCAATGACACTTTTGCTAAATACAGGTTATTGGGATCATGAAGGACTGTCTATATGAAATGTAAAGGTCTGCAATAAACTGCACAGACCAGACAAGGTAATGATCTCTTCCAGCCTGAAACTTTATGGGTCTGTGAATTAGGCTTGGCTTGAAAATGGAAGGGATAAAACAGGAGTGTCATATTTGAGGGGTATTTTGAAGAAATAGCATTCAGATAAAATGATAGAGTATCATTTTGTCAGATAAATTATCAGCCACACATCCTGCCAGAGGTCTACTACAGTCCCTAATGGCCAGATTTTCTTTCAGAAACCCATTGGCTTTAAAACCCCCCAGAGGTCCGCTGCATCTTTCCACCTCTGCTGGCTGGAAGAAGAGCAAAGCCCGCATTGCACTCACCGTCTCGTTCTTTTTGCTGAAGACTGGCATAGCGACTGTTGTCATGAGCAACAGACTTTGAGCCTGAGATGCAAAGAGCTGCCACAGAACAACGAGCTGTATGTTAGCAAATGCTATATCGCAGATAACTCGAACAAATGGCACTGGAATTCCCAAGGACCCCAAATGCCGATTACAATTAGCCACCTTCTTGCCTCCCACACCCCTCTAAAAAGAGATGGCAGCACTTTTCTGTTTCCAAGAAGATCGTGGGATTGGTGCTTGCTCGTGTGGGGTGACGAGGATGGGATGAAAGCCAGTGAAATGCGTTGAAGCAGGAGAATTTAAAGAGCTGTTTTAATGAAGAGACAGGAACCTGTAGAAGTGGTGGCAAAATTTATACCCGCCACACATTGGGAATGTAGACATGGGCACTTATGCAACAAATGTAAAAACCACCACCACAAGGAGCACAGAATAAAGAAACACAAATATGAGCAAAGTCACAAAAAAGATAGCATCTATATTGCAAACATATGAGTACCACAAATGAGAAGCACCATGGGCAAATATTTAAAAGGCACAAATACACACAGAGACTGCTTATATATACTTGTTACTCAAGCGTCTAAGCTTAGGGAGAAGAGATAAAATCATGATCCAAACAGATACAACATGGTCTCACCATGTCTATCTTTACAGGGGTTACAGGACATGCACATGTAATGGGGTAACAGATGATCCTAATTTTGCAGAAGACAGATTATCTAAAAACACACACAAAAGGAACTAAAACAGACAAGACAGATGCAAAGGAGTCTCCCAAACATGCCTAGCTTTCAGAAGTACTTAATGCCTCAATGCCAGTAGCATCATTCTTCCATCTCTCATTTCAAGTAAGTAGCAAGGCAGGAAATGACCTCCTTTGTCCATTACTGTACATGCCAGGAGCCATAAAGGAGCTAGTCAATAATCTATGGAGTTGCTTGATGGAGATTTGAGCCTGATATCTTCAGTTAGTGGTCTAAGTAATTTTTAGTGGAAACTTCCCATTCACACCAACACTCACACTGACACACAGCAAGTAAACTTCTCTGTCACTTACTGGACATATGGAAAAAGATATCTGGTGAATTAAGCTACAGCACAACACAGATGTCTCTACCTACTCTGAACCAACAGCACAGCTCTCCAGTACATCCAGCATTGCCTCTCCTCCTCTTACCAGCGTAAGAGGGTTCCTTCAGCACTGCAGCTCCCACCCCTCTCCAGATGTACAGGCCAGCTGTGGCTGTAAACACTGACACACCAACTGGCACAAGGGAAACAGCACGCTCACAAAACACAGGTGTGCAGTTACCTCCTCAGACTGTGGCAGCTAGTGAGAGACATGGATGAACAGCTGAATGAATACACAAATGGAGGAATGAAACAAAGATGGGAGAGGCTGGGATGAAGCAAGTGAATGGCAAACCAAGACAAAAGGCAAGAAAAAAGATGCAGGGAAAAAAAAAAAAAAAAAAAAAAAAAAAAGGGGCAGCAAAAAAATCCCTGTGGCTGCCTTGGGAAGTTTGAAACGACAACAACGTCCCAAGGGCGACACACCTGCTAATAGAATAAACTTGCTGAGTAGTTAGTAGCACTTCTGGAGGTTTTGCTTAGCACTCTCAAGTACCATGTCCCTAGCTTTCACTTGGCATAGCTTCTGTAGCAGAAGACATCCCCATGTCACCCTTACAGAGGTCATGTGCCACAGCTGCAGCCTTGGTGGTCAGCCACAGCACAGAGATGGGGATGGTTCCTTCCCACAAGAGTCTCCTGAGTATAACATCTATGCACTGACACAATGCAAGCCTGCTTGCCTTGGAAATACTTCCTGGGGTTTGTGTGTTCTTGACTCTGAGAACAGCATTGAGTACTGCCACGTGTGACCCGAACTTCCAAGTTGCCTGCTACAAAGCTAAGCTCAGTACCCATAGTTTTACTCCAGCTCGGAGAGTTCAGGTTTCTCACTGTGGATCTTAAGCCTGCAAACTGTGGGTTCTCCCCAGGGCTGTGGCAGATACCCAAAAGCTGCTACTGGCCAGACTGGAGCCAATAACTTCAGTTCCACAGTGGGATTGTGTATGGAAAGAGTCTCAATATTCCTAGAATATTTTTTTCCCCCTGAGATAATACAAACAGTCCTGAGACTTCAGATTTGTTTCTGGAAGAGGGAAATCTGACCTCTGGTCAGCTCTAGCTGTCATAGTTAGGCAGACACTTCTCTGCAGAGAAGGGAAAAAAAATATTATCTCCCCTAGAGCACAGAGAGCCCTGAAGGAACAACTGCAACTTTCAGCAGTGTAAAAAAGGATTGACATAGGTATTGAGGAATGTTTTATGTTTGGGGAAGAGCAGGGGAAGGTCCCTTCAGTGGTGATCTGCTATTTGCTCTTCCCTTTACTCCTTTGAATTTCAAAGCTGCCTTGGCACCACAACATGGTAATAACAGCTGCTCGTGGTCTAAACATCTTCCTGTAGGGCAGACTTGAGACAAAGCAAAGGGCTTTTAGAGTGCTGACTGCATGGTCCTTTGCAATGTGTCCTTTATCCCCTGTGCTGAGGACGGGGCTGCTGCAATGATGTTAGGACTTGCTAGCTCAGGGAACAAGAGAGTGAGCTTTCTTCCCTAACTGAAATCTCTATCTTTGAGTAGTGACCAGTAGGCATTTAGCTACTGGGCTGGAGGGAATAAACCTCTGTGACCCGTATCCTGAGATGTAAATAATCTTTCCTGTAAATAATCCTTTAGAAGGTAACCTGCTTTTACAAAAGTACTGCTTATGTCATGCTGTGCCTGTGTGATTAGTCCTGGGCTCTTGGGTCACTGCAGATTGCAGACCTGAGTCTGCATATATATATCTCAACTCCAGGCATGAACAGAAAAGAAAAATTGCCTGTCTCAGCAGAGCCAGAGACCAGTAATTTCTATCAATCAGCCAACTCCTGGTTTTACATAAGTTCCAGGGCTTCATTTAGTTTCTCATAAACATAAGATATTTAGATGGGAAGATGGGACAAGTTATATGCCTAACATACTAGCTGGGTGTCTAACACCTTTGCTAGTTTGTCCCAGAGGCTCTACTGTTTGCTGAATAAAGACTTGTGCTGTAGATCCTTACCGCACTGTCCATGTAGGCTTCAGTCCAAATAATGTCATGGTCATGGTTGATGACCATGGGACGGCTGAGCACATGCAGGTACTCCATCACATTCTCCTGGACGTCTGCCAGTGTGGAGATCTGAGTGTAGTAACCTTCATGGAGAAACAGAGATCTTAGTTACTCTGCTAACACATCTTCCATATTTTTATATATGTCCATGCAAAGCTAGAAAACTAGTTGTCAAAGGATACCCAGATGGTTTATCTGCTCTTTAGAAAAAGCTATTTGACATGTCTTGTATTCATGAGCTTCTTTGGACACACACTTCTCTAGAAATCTGGAGTTTTAAAGCATTGGCTCTGTTCTCAAAATACTGGACCAATGCTCAAGACCAGAGTCTCAATATAACCAGAATCATGTCAAACAGATGTAAAATGTTGCTTTGGGTCTTAGGCAAAGCTGTCCACTCTTCAGGCTGCCTTTGGTCCTGAAAGCCAAACATACACAAACTGCAAAATATTTCATAAGGCTTTCCCTGCCCAATTTTACATTAAGCCCAAACTCCCAATTTCTTTTCCAGATTTCTTTTCCAGCAGTCTACTGGAACCTCTTGTCTGCCTAGCTTTACATCCAAGGGTGTCAATGACTTCCATCTACCCAGTGGAAGCAGAATGTAAATGTGCAAGTTACCTATTTCCAGAGCTTTGTCCCTGCACATGGACCCATAAAAGTCTAACACTGCAACAAGCAGTACAGGGGAAGAATGTTTTCAAGTTAACCAAATGTCCTCAAAACTAGCTGCTTAACTGGTTAGTAATGCTAACACAATGTAATGTCACGAGGACTCTTGTCCTGCCTCTCACCACATGAAACTGATTGGTTGTACTTGGCATAGGAGAGAGTATGTCAGAGAGATAGGAGACTTTTGTTATCACTAGAAAAACACTGCTATGTGAAAGGGCTTATGATCTGATAAGCTCTGTGATGTGGAAACAGATCTAGTGTGCTTGGAAACAAGGACTACAAGAGCTATACAATATATTGAAACAGAAGAAACAAAAATCAGCTCTTCTGCAGAGCTCAAGTCTGGTAGGTGAGAATTCAAGTGCAAAGAGCATAGTTTTGTTCTCTGGTTACTCAGGAGAATATATTTTCACATTTTATGGTGAACCATCAGCACCATGAATTCCCTGCCACCCAGCTTATGGCTGAATATACAATCTGAAATTCAGGATTTTATTTAATGCAACAAAACCTAAACATGTGTGATTCACTGTGAATGTTTGAGCCTTGAACATCCCCAGCTTGCAGACATTCTGCAGGCTCTCTTTGTCTGTCAATTATTTTCAGTAGCAAATGCACCCATGCATTTCATAGTCTGCTGGAGCCACTGCTGAGAGAGGAAGAAAGTCAGTATACCTAGCTAGTCATCTCCCCGCTTCAGTCCTGCCTTCCTTTCCCTGTTTAAGCAGGATAATGATGTAGTAAGCATTGCTGACTGTCTTTAGGCATGCTGAGGCCAAATCATGCCCAAACAGGAAAGAGGTTTTTTCCCCCTCTCTCTTCCTTTTCCCTTGCAGACTCTGATGGGGACTTTTTAACTGGCCCCGAATGCATAGAGGTGACTCACCTACTTAATGGCTTTTCCCTTTCATGCCAGCTAGAGACAATATTGGTTTTGGTGTGGGATAAACAAACTATTCTGGTACCTCCATGAAACCACTGGCACACAAGGAATTTGGTCAGGATATAGGGCTTAATCTGCAGGCCTCATGAAACATGCTGCAAAATCTTTAAAGAGATGTTAATTTTCCATCTTGGCCAAAAGATGTCAGGCCTTCTGACAGAATTTTAAACAGATTGTCAAAAACTAACAACTGGGACACAATAAGCAGAGAGACTTAGGTGGCCTACAGCCAGCATGAATCTTGGTCATAGCGTCCCTTGGCATCACAACAGGAAAATGTGGTAGCTCAGCACGGGTGACCTGTGTTAGTTGGACACAGGCACACTTCATGTGAACTAACAAGATCTGCTTTTTTCCTTAGATTATCTTCCAACCAAGGGCTCATGGGCCTTAGCTGTAGTGGATAAACCTCAGAGGGGTCCAGGGCCCTGTGTCTGCAGTACACCTGTGACATGCACGATGAGGATTGGGGAACTATTCCCATACAGTACCTTTGTTGTTGCAAGCGATCCATTTCACACTGGGGGCAAAAGTGACCTCTCGTCCGATGAGGTAAGTGAAAACTCGGACCTGGGAACAAGAATACAAAGATGGAAGAATTAGGCTGTAATGTAACTACCACAGCCAAATGGCTGAGATTTGACATCCTATTATACACTGGTATGATTGCCTATTTGTGGTGCACAGCAATAGCTCTGCCTTCACACAGAGACAGGAGCCTCTTGCTCCATTTGCTTTGCATTTTGTGGGCTGGAACTTAAATTCCAATTACAATAAGCCCAGAAAGCCAAGTAGCATCCGGGATCATCTGAATAACAAGGCAGAAGTGCAAATTCTGTTTGATTTTATGATAGCAGCTCTGCCAGGCACTCAGCAACCACATACAGAGAGGGTTATAGCTCACAGGAATCCTATACACAAGGGAACAGCTGGCCACATTAATTATTTGGAGAAAACTTCACCATCTCTCTTGTGTTTGACCAACAACAAAAGAGCCAATCCTGAAATAACCTGCTTTAACCACCCCATGCTCTGGTCTCTCAGAAGGCTGCTTCTATCCCTTTGTGCATTGCTGCTAGCTGGGATAAGGTAAACAAATAAATCAGGAGGGTTTAGGATGAGCCATGGTCTGTTCCACTATCACATTTGTGCTCCGGTACTACAAGCCTGTAATCACAGACCTCAAAGTAAATAGGGCTGGAAAGCAGCTGGAGAGGTTGTCGGGGTCATTCCCCTGCCCACCATAAGAACTGGCATAGCCAAACCTTTCCCAAACAGGACTTTTTAAGTCCTGGATGGGATTAATGTTCTTTGCAAAAATAGAGGGCTTTTTAAAAATTTTTAAATACTCAGCTCAGTCTTATGAGAGGATGTTTAGATTGCTCACACCTTTAGAAAACAAAGTGCATAAAAAAAAAAAAAAATCTTCACTAACCTACAGATCTCCATTTGTGATCCTACCACCTCTAAGATCACCACAGCAAGCTCCTGTCTGGAGTTTACAGCTGGATACACATGGGTATTGGAATATGTGAGTGCTCAGGTCTGCCTGACATCCTGGCTTATGCTCTTCTATTCCCACCATAGCAGAATAGCACCTTTCCTTGCCTTTTCTATTTATCACTTCACAGACAAACCTTCCGATCTGGCCAGTTGTATTTTTCAAACACAGCTTCGTAATCCTCCACTGCTCCGTCTGTGATCAGCATGATAGCTTGGTTACACAAGCCTCCTTGACCAGCATCTCTGAACTACAAGCAAAGAGGAAGAACATTAGTTATGTCATCACAGGCCGTTTCTCTGTAATTGCAGCACATTTATTTATGGTGGGCCAGATCCTGACCTTCCTCTTGCAAACCTCACACTGTGCTCAGAAAGAGCACTGCTTAAATAAGGACTGCGTTTGTATGCTGCGTGTATTTTTTTTGTTTATGCAGCCCTGCCTAGCATATGTAGACACAGAAGGCTTTACAGAAATAAATAATAAGGAGAAAATAACTGCTGTGGAGGAAGGGTGTGATTCCCTGCTGCCTCACATCTCTCACAGTCACATTCATTTATGCAAAATGCCTATAGACTGACCATAAGCACTGCAATTCTGATTTGACAGCAATAACTTCACTTTGTATGACAGAAAATGCAAGAGGAGGAGGAAATCAGACTCATTATTTCAGAATAAATCCATCAATCTGCCAAAAAAGAGCAGAGAAAGGCAGGAGCACGTGAAAAGAGAAGGCTACTGCTATCAGAGCTGAAATAGGTTATGCTCACGCCAGATAGAAAGACCATACGCTGCAATGACAGATGATCTGTCATCTGCGCAGGATTGGTATTTAAGGTGCCGGGACTCTGGTACCAACACCGAGGTACTCCAAAGAACACACAGAGAGGTGTTGGACAGATGTGCTCTTACAGGCAAGGCAGACCCTGACTGTTCAGCCAGGATGACCAGCCTTCAAGTGCTGCTTATCTACCACTCCTGTGTGCAGAGCCATTTATGTCTCATGCCCTCAGGTGCACCAGCTCTAGAGGACTACGTTCCTTATGCAGCACCAAGACAGGTGTTGAATTATCAATCACCAGAGGAGGTGGCAGAGGAACATCAAGGTACAAAACTGAGCAGCTACTCTGCTGCGGCTCCTAGCTCAATGCCAGTATGCACCTCTCCTTTCACCACATCTCACCACTTCTACACTCTGAGGAAGGAAAAGTCTAATCAACAAAGGAGGATAAAGAAACTGATGCAGAGTGAAAAAAAAATATGGTACAAGGAAAATGTGACCGTTCTTCACAAGAGATTAATGAGAGTCAATGGCACGAACTGGAGAGCATACAGGAGACTAATTGAAGGGTGACTAAGGTTATATCAAACAGCAGCAACAGTTTTAAACTGGAGAGGGTAGTTATAAGTGAGGAAAAAGGTATCCAACTGAAGATTAATTGCATAAAATAAAAGCAAGCACTGGATGGGAGAACAAAAGTGCAGGGTGTGAACTGGGATTTTTCAGATGGTTTAGGGTTCAATTGACAAGTCTTTTCTGGCTTGGCAATGCTATGTTAGAGAACACAAATCTCTTAACCAACATGGGTGGTACTGTGATTCCACTGCAGATTAACATCATGACCATCTATACTTGGAAGCCAATTCCATGTCCAAGTTTCCCCAGTTATTTCACCCCTCCTACGATTACCTTTATGGTTGTCCTTTTTTATGAAATTACCAGTTTCAGTGCTAGTATCACTGTGTCTCCTTCCACCACCACCTACGTTATCAAGTCCTGCTTCCTTCAACATTACTCTTAGTATGACAGAAGTACCTATTTCTCTCCTGCAGTAAGCATGGAATCAATAGCTTCTGAATGACCACATGTATGAACCCTTCTCTCCCTGTTTCATGATAACCCCATTACTTGTATCACTGACCAGAATCAGTACAGATGATCATGAAAGAGAAGGGCGATGTAGTAGGGTGATTTCTAACTAGCTGTTCTCAGGCAAAGCATCCATGTGAATTACTGAATCAGGATGAGGTGGTTGGGTGTGCTCCTCCACTTTCATATCACTAGAGCAGCACATTCAGAAGAGAGACAGACAGGCTTCTGCTGCTGTGATCATAACAACCTAGCAGTGGGGATCTGCCATAGCTTTCTCTGCAGAGGCCCCAAGGTCTGACATTTCCAGTGGTCCAAAAAGCTTCTACATCTCATACCATGAAAAAACCCACAGACATCAGTGCCAGCTATAGGATAATTAGACCTCCAGGAGGGGTCAGAGCACACATGCCTCCTGCTCAGAAAGGACACTCAGGACAAAGGCTGAAGGTGCGCAACAGAAACAAGTACAGGATGCTCTTAGGTGCAAATGAAAGGGAAAAAGCTGTTGACAGCTGCATGGGATTCTGCTGCAGACCATCAGGTAGAAAAAAGACAAGGAGTCTCACTTGAGCTATTCTTGGGACAGAGATCAATTGCATCTAGATTAGCAGAGATAACAGGTAGCATGAGCATCCATTAGAGAGGCATAGGGTTATGATGGTGCAAGAGATGCTGTGAGAATGAGGTTCAGATCACAGGCATACAAACCCTGTAGTTACGAAAGCAGCTTATTCCAGACTGTTGCAATCTACATTTTATTTAGATGGTTATTAAATTAACACTTAATTAAGGTCACCCACCATTTCATCAAACTGCTTAAGACATCTCTTCATGTAGCTTACTTCACACCTCATAATACTGAGATACTGAGAAATTAGAAGCTGTATCAGAACCAGCAATCTCCTAATTACATGAGTAGATGATATTTTCAACAGGGAAAATAAGATCATCAGTGTCATAGAAATAGAGATTAAAAAAGACAAATTTAGAAAACAAATGAACAAGAGGTAATCCCTGATGTTTAAGTCCTTTTGTGGCTGACTGCAGCTGTAGCAATTCATCTGAGAGCATTCACAACAAGCTCCAAGCATAATTGCCTGCTCTGACTGGAGTTTCAGGACTGTGAAAGAAGGGGAGGTAAAGAACAAGATCCACAGAACAGATGTCTGAAGAGATGCAGGCTAGAGCTGCAATCAGTGGATGAGATATGGAGCTATGTATTCTCCTGTATAACTTTGGTCACGTTGCCAGGAGTAACAGGCATGATCTAATTAATTCAGAGTCCTAGTGTCTTACACTCCTTTGTTTGCTTATTGCTCTTTATGTTGCAGTTATAGCTCAGCGATGTGCAGGCATGCATGCTGATTATATACACATCTGGCCAGATGACTGAGCAGCCCCTCTCTGCTTCCTGCTGCCCCATTCTTATGTAGACCTCCCTCCAGAGTGGTCTCCAGAACTACTGACTATTCAAAATACGTGGAAAGTGTCTTATAGGTAGAAAATTAGCAGAAGAGAAGGAAACAAAGTCAGTGAAGAAGAAACATGAGTTGTCATTAAGTAAAATACCATAAACTGGTCAACAGGAAATCCTGAGCTTTGCATATCCTGAAAAGTATGCTGCAGGATCCAGGTCCATAAAAATGTGAGCGAAATCAAGAAGAGATTTATAAATGTTCAGAGAAGCAACAAGAAAGGGAGTATGTTGCCAGATGACAAACCAGAGGGAAATGGTTAGGCTTCCATCCTTCATCATCAAGAGTATCAATATTGTAATGACTGGGTACACTGAGGTGACAAGAAATAAAGAAAAACATGAATGAATTACAGGCACTGTCACAAAGCTGTAGAGTTAAAGGAAAAGTTAATTAAAAGCATTTGAATAATCTGTGCTTAGCAGAAAAGTAAAGAATTGCAGAAGGGATTGTTAAACTACTTCCCTCATGGGCTGAGACCTAACTGGGTCTGTATGAGATTCCAAAGGACAAAGGGCTTCCATGGAGGGAAAAAACACATTACAAGAAGGAAGGAAACTAGATGGGCAAATTGTCCTTAAGCATCTAGCACATTGCTAGAAAAATCAGTAACCCAGTCCTCTTGTGAGTGTGCAAATGAAATATTTGCCCACACAGGTGAGGTGTAAGAGGCCACAAACTCCTTTGGTAAGTCACAACAGCAGATGGGTTCATTCTTTATGACACCAGTTTACTCAAGCGACACTGAATTTTACATCTCACTGAAATCCAGCTACCAGTTTCACCATATTTTTTAACCTATAGTCATTTTGGTGTAACCTATTCATAATTAACCTCAAAATTTATGTAATTGTTGAGTTCAGAGACGAGTCAAGGAACCATTAAACCAGCTTGGTGTTAAGAGGAAACATCATTCCAAGATGACCTCAGAGCAGAACTTGGAGTTTCTTTTCCTCCACGGGGTCAGAAAAATACTAGCTTTCAAATACTTAGTCTGAGCAGATCCTGAGAAAGAAGGACCCATGAGTCACAGATGCTGTATTTTCTAATCCTAAAAGATTCATATATGATAAGAATATGAAGTATATATGACTCTTAGCATTAGGGGTGTGCGTTTGCATAAATATGTATGTACACATGTATTTGGCAAGTCTATAAAAATATTTATATATCTTTACAATTGATGTATATTGGAAAGGTTAGTCAGAGGCTCAAATACTGAAGGGGAGGCTGAATACTGGAGAGGAGTACTGCAGAGGCAGGGCAGCTGAATGGGAATTAACAATGTGACAGAGTCTGAAGAAACGTAGCTGTTGTCCTACGTTGCGTTATGAGGACTATGGTGTGTAAAACAAGGAAGGTAATTATTCTGCTCTGCTTAGCACTTGATAGGTCTCAGCTGCAGCACTTACATACTGTTGGGAGAATGGTGTTTCAGGGAAGGCAGGCAGCCTGCAAGCAGCCGTGAGCAGAGCAGTGGCCAGAACAAAGAGGTATAAATCCTACAGGAAAAGGGCAAGAGGACAAGATGTGCCAAGCTTGTTGAAACAGATAAGAGAAGATAGCAGTGAGACAGACTAAGACTTGATAAACAAGAAAGGAGCTCAAAAGATAGTACTTGACACCTGAGAATTTTGAAGCACTTTATAAATGTATGCTTAAAACCATGGTTTCCAAGGGATGCGTATTTTATCGAATCCTCTTGCTGCGTGGCTAAATTGAAATAGAGAGTTTAAGTGGTTTATTAAGCATGGCAGAGAGGGGAAGGGAAGGCTCTGGCTAACTGTTCTCCCGAAGCTGTTCTGCAAATTGCGTCACAGATTAAAATATGCCCTGTCTACCTCAGAACATAATGGAGGAAAACAAAAACGGTCAGAGATCATGCTCTTCTTCAATCCCTCTCTGCTTCTCATACCTCATTGAGTAGGTCTCTGCTGGGCTATTAATTCTACAAGCAATTGGGCTGAGGAAAATTACCAGGGAAATTTTGCAGTCACTTTCATTACAGATATTATTACTGGCTCTCTATTGTAATCAGCAAAGCCTGTTTCATCAGTGTGATGTGGCAATTTTCATTTTATTTCTTTTGCGTATGCTCCTGTGAACAATAACAGGACAGTCTGCGAGGAACGGATACAATCACAAGCTGAGAATGTGAATTGTGTCTGATGGGAGGGGGTTGGCCGATTCCACCAAAGTTCCCCCCTCCTCCCGCCTGCATCACTGCAGCAGCACAGATTAGTTTCAGGCAACACTGATGGAAGCCCTTTTCCTCCCCTTTTACTTATGTAGATCTAACAAACTGTGGGAGGAGATTTCAGAGAGTCCTTAGAGCATATGAGCACTTGCCAGGTGGTACCCTTCTGCCTTAACCTGTGGTACTTGCAGAGCCTAGGGTCTTCCAGCTGGTCATATCAAGACACCCTCTAGATGAGCACTTACCAGGGAAGCTACAGTTTGGAGAAGGCTGCTGCAGGACAACAGGGGTGTTTTTTACACTTCCATACCTATATATGTGCAGCTTCCAGTGTTGCCAAATACACAGAGACACAATCTGTCTCTTCTGAATGTCACCAGGCAAGCAGAAATCCTGGGACGAAGCTGCAGAGTGAATTGCAAGAGGTCCTGTAGGACTCCTGCTGCAAGTTCAGACGTCCCACAGCTGCAAACAAGGCTCCCAGCTTCAGTGACCTTGGACTGAGGTCCCATTTTGGTAAAGAGAAGGCAATCGTGGTCCATGCTACAGTAAATGACACACTGGAAGAAAGCTGCAACCAGTGTTACTGGTAAAGAAAGCTGAGTGGAAGAGATACCCAGTTCTGTTTCACACCTTTCTTTGACAAAAAGTTACTGTTTCTGAACTCGGTTTCACAGACAGCTGTTTCCAAGATGCAGAGAAATGTGACACCAGCAGTCACTGAGACAACAGCCTCCTTTCTTTCCTCATTTGCAGATGCTCAAAGGAAAGATGCTCAAATGCCAAACTGCTGGCTCCTGATCCTTCCTGGGCAGCTCTGGGGCATCAAA
This sequence comes from Megaceryle maxima, assembly GCA_024605025.1. Taxonomy (NCBI): domain Eukaryota; kingdom Metazoa; phylum Chordata; class Aves; order Coraciiformes; family Cerylidae; genus Megaceryle; species Megaceryle maxima. The sequence continues at coordinate 40,304 of JANHGN010017549.1, read as the reverse complement.
CCACAAACCAACATGTCCCCAGAGCCAGATCACCCCTACATACTGCTTGTCACAAGTCTGGGCCCCATGACATCAGCTCATACCACCTCCCCCTTGCAGCACTGTGAGGTATGTGCTAAGCCACGAGGTGTAGAGGGGAAAGTAGGGGTAGGCAGGGACACTTGTGTTCAACACAAGCATCGGCAACTCTTACCTCCCTCAGGATTTTGAAGGACTCTGTCAAAGCCTTGTTCACAGTCCCCACTCCTTTTGCCTGCAGTTCATCCACCAGCTGCTTGAAGTGCTGGCAAGAAGAAAGGGAAAAAGGCAGCAATGAATTGCAGGCTGGGTGCTCCATTCAGCTAGGGGAGGAAAGGGTAACCTGGAAAGGTCTGTGCCGTTGGGCTTCTGAACCTTCTGCACTACTGTCAGTGCAGTACCATGCTGGATGGAGGTGGAAATGTCAAAGTGGCCACTCCATTAGCAGTGCTATCAAGTTGCATGTTTGCCCATGCAGCCACATCAGAACTGCATCTCTCAGCCTATGGGCTGTGAACTATTTGCAGTCCATGAAACACCATTCAAGGGACAAAACTATTAGAAATTGGACTTTCCCTTATCCACCCCTTCAGGAAAAAAAAAAAAAACCCCAGCATTCCTGTGCATGCAAAAACAACAGGATTAGTAAAAAAAATAAAATTGAATGCTTGACTACTAAAGAGGCATTGATCTGTTTGTATGCAAATGCAACCCTCCGAGAGTGCTCTCTGCAGGACAGTGTCCAAAAGGCTTGAGGATCTTTTGGGAAGCACTGCAGGAGACATCATCCTCTGGAGTCATACTTTGTGACCCAGGACTAAGAAGGGAAAGAAACTCTGGTTGTTGAAGACATGGATGGATGTGCTACCTCTGTGGTATTCATAGAAACATTCTGATTGGAAGAGACCTTTAATATCATCCAGTGCAACCATTAACCAGCACTGCCAAATCACCACTAAACCATGTCCCTAAGCACCACATCTCCATGTTGTTTAAATGTCTCCAGGGATGGTGATTTCACCACTTCCCTGGGCAGCCTGTTCCAGGGCTTTACAACCCTTTTAGGAAAGACATTTTTCCTAATATCCAATCTAAACCTACCCTGGTGCAACTTGAGGCCATTTCCTCTTGTCCTATCGCTTGTTACATGGGAGAACAAACTGACCCCACCTCACTACAATCTCCTGTCAGGGAGTTGTACAGAGCAATAAGGTCTCCCCTGAGCCTCCTTTTCTCCAGTCTAAACAACCCCAATTCCCTCAGCCACTCCTCACAAGTCCTGTTCTCTAGACACTTCACCAACTTTGCTGTCCTTCTTCAGACACGCTTCAGCACCTCAATGTCCTTCTTGTATATTAATATAGAGAGAAAAAAGGAAGAAAAAAACCCACAAAACACTAAAAAAAAAACCACATGCCC
>JANHGN010017549.1:0-38767 GCA_024605025.1 Megaceryle maxima | reverse complement strand
CAAAACCAAAAAAAAAACAAAAAAACCCCCACAAACAAACAAACAAAAAACATCCAAAAAAATCACTAAGAAGAGCTAAAAATACAAGTCAGCCTAGAGGTTAGTGGAGCAGTTGGTTGCAAGCTGACTACCTTGGGGCTCCTGGGCCCTCCCAGATCAGAGCAGAAAAGCCCCTCATAAGAGAAAACCTGCTGGGAGTCCACCCTGGCAAAGGATGAGGCCAGGCTAAGAATGCATTAATTGGGAAAGGGTTGATTTTTCTCTTAAGGCAGAGAACATGGGGTTTCAAAGATGGAGAACCTTTTGTCTTCTGTCTGCTGTTTTTCCATAGCAGTCTGGACCAGGTCTACTCATGCTCTGGCATGGTGGTGCAGTCTGCTGTGACATGGGGAAGCTGGTTGCTGCTGTTTAGCTTGCTAGCTGACCCTGTGTTACAGCAGTTTTGTGTAAGCAAAGGTGAAACACAGAGCCAGCACATACCACTGAACCAGTCTGTGTTTCTGAAATGCAAACCCACACCCATCTGGGAGATGACTGTTTCTTGTCCCTGGAGTTTCACATCACGGCATCTTAACCCCGTGTACTTCTTACATGAAAGGAGCTACCTGAATAACATTGATAGCAGCCTGGTACTCACCTCTCTGTTATCTCTGTCTGCTTGAACCAGGATACCCTTAAAACAGGGTTCAATAAAATGAACATAATCATTGTACTGCAGAGATAAAATTAAAAGAAAGGGATTGTTAATGAGAAAAAAATCACAAAATGTGTTCACATCCTAGGTGGATGTTCAGAAAACAGCATGGAGCATTGTGCCATTTTGTACATATTTCCCTTAAGAATTGTTTGTAGTGATCATGGCAAATGGTAATTCTGATAAATCTCATAATTGTTTAAATGATGTGTTAATTATGTTGGTTTTGCTGAGTTCTATCCGGGCATATCTACATATACAAATTTACTTTTTTTTCCACTCACACTTTAGAGATTTTCTCCTCACTCTGTTAGCTTCTGTCTTTGGCTTGCTTCTAGCATTATTTGCACATATTTTTGACTTCTGGAGGCTTTGTGAGTCCCCAGTCACCGGATGAACCTTGCAAGTCATTTTTTAGCCTGACATCTAATGCCTCAGGTGCATAGCTAAATGATAACACATGAAGTTACCACCCATCCACCAAACTGATAATTAGTGGGGTGTATGCTTCTAGCCTAGTACATATACAAGGTAAAACATGTCAGTGTAAACCTTTCCCTGCATGGTTCAGAAGAGCATAATTCATAAGAATATGGCTAAGAGGCCACTGATGCTCATCTGATCAAAAGAAGCGTAGGTCAGGCTATAACACGTCTGGGCCAGTAGGTTCTTGGTGTGAGTACAGTAAAGGAATATATATTATATACTCTTTCTAGGATTGGTTTTGAAGAATAGATGGTATTTCAAACTCTTTAATGACTCCCCTCCATTTTTCTGCCAACACTTTTCACTCTTCAACCTATCCAGCCATATAAAGACAGAGCTGTCACCACTGGAGTTTCTTCTAACTATCTTAAACAGCAAGAAGCTATCAACAAAATCTGAACTTTATGTCTCAGTGACAATGCCCTGGAAAATTTTTATAGAAAGGAGCCTGGGGAAAGAGACAGTGCTTGAATTAGCTTTCAAAATGAGGAGGTGAGCAGCCGTTTGCCTTTAACCTGGCACCAAACCCCGCAGTCTTGGTGTGGATCATGGAAAAGTTTTGTGTTCTGTGGTCAGTGGTGCTGGTTCTCTGTGTGTAACCAGCCTATCCTCATCCTGCTCAGGGCTTAAAAAGGGAGAGGGTATCACCAAGGAAATGTGACTAAACTCCATGCAGGCCTGTGCAGATGAGCTCTGAACTGGATTGCAGCCCTGCAGGATGCTGGTGGACAAACAGGTGTATGGTGGTAATTTTCTAGCCTGGAAACATTTTCCTGAGGATTAGACTGTTACTGGACCCAAACACTGTCTTATGCCGTGCTATGCTAGCTGAATTTACTAGCTCAGGTCCCTGTTAGCTCAGGTGTCCCTCTACAGCACTTTGTTATCTATTGCAGTCTCATCCCTAAAGAAGCAAAAAGATGTAGCTGACATTCTCCATGGAGGGAGACGAGATGACTTAGCAGCCACTCTGCTGACCACTAGAAGATGAATTTCTAAGGGTCATTGGCTTTAATCCCCATCCAACATAGGTACTAAGTTTTGTAGTTATGCCACTGTAATCGCTGTAGTTTGCTAAGGGTTCTGAAAAGTTGGTACAAGGTACAGCACTGGAAACGGGACATACTTACTGCAATGATATTGACAAAGTCATTTTCTCCCAGAGTATCTAAAATGGTGGTGATAGTGTGTTTGGCAATGGTCATCCGTAAGCCCTTCATGCTCCCACTGACATCCACAATGATGACAATGTCCTTGGGAGAGGTGGCTGCTTGGATGTACCTTTATAAAAGAAGAATACAAGGAAGCAGAGTGAGTGTATAGGGAGGAGGAACACTGGGCATGCTGCTGTCACATGACACTAGCTACAGCATAACATGAGCCATGAGCACAGTTACCCAGCAGGTCAAGCTGGGCATCTAATGGGTCCCTTCCTACCAACCTGATTCTCCCACCAATCCCAGCATCTCACTTCCCAAATTAGCAAGCGCTGGGCCTGCTGCAGACCTATGTCCAGATTCAGCTGAGAAAGAGAAATGCTAAAGCCTCCTTCAGCCATGCTGAGTAGACTGAGTAAACACCCCACACTTCTGGAGTTTGAACAGCCCTGTCCCTCTAGTCACAGAGTTATAGGGAGGGTGGGACAGAGGAAGGATACACTGGTGGTTATTTCTATGTGGCATGTGTTATATGACGTATGGAAAGCTGTCACTGGCAGGTGATAGGGCTTCCTAACCTGGTATTGCCTTTGTTTATGTGCCCCTCATTTCTCACTGGAGCAGCCTGGGGCAGAAACTGCTGGTGAGCAGCTCATCAGTCACCTTGGAAAAGAGGGTAAGAGGAAGGCAGGGAGGTGCTTTGGCCAAGTGCCTCCAAAACTCTTACCAGCCACGATTCCTGCAGTCAAAGGAGATGACTCCATTCTCATCTGGTAACCATTTTATTCCTGAAGGGAGAAGCAAAAAAAGCAATCAATACACAGGCAGGCAGGCATTTGCTCTTCACTTCCCCAACACCCACACTTCTGCTGTTCACTGCTGACACCTGGCCACCCTGCAGGGGCACACAGGTCTGGCCAGCAACAGCAGTGGCCATTCTACAGAAATACAAGCAGAGCTGCATGGTATTTAGCAGCTCTCAGTAAACTATTACATTTCTATATAAAAATGTGCCAAGGCATAGTCTGTTCAAATCTGGGGAGCAATTGTGCTTTCTTTAAACTTTCTGCCACTTTGATGTAGTTCTCAACATCTTTTTCTCCCCAAGGGTGGTTGAGAGCATAACAAAGCAGCAGCAGTGACAGGAACGTGTCCCAAATTCCCTGATAAAGGCTCTCTTTGCAGTCATCTCTGCTCTCCCCTTCCACAACACGTGACAGGTCTCAGAACAAGGGCATGGAGCCATCTGATGAAGGGGACATCAGGCCAAGCTACAGCTGTGGAGGATCCCATGGATTCCTCCAAGCACGGGGCCTCCTTCTTGTGCTGTGACCTTATGTGCTGCTCACAGCTGACAGATGGATAACAAGTCAGACTGACCATCTGCATCTGCCATGTGTGACCTCAGAATGGAGAGAGGCTGTGGCTATGACTAAAAACCACAGGAAATCATGAGGCAGGCAGCCCTCCTGCAGCCTCTGCACCCCACATGAGAGATTCACAGGTCTTGCTATGGTGTTTTGTGAGCTTTTTGGAGGGCCTTCTGCCCAAGGCACACCCCTACAGGCAGAATCCTCTGGCATTGCAAGCACAACATGCCTGAGGGGCTAGTTCACATGGGAAAAAGGGGTCTATGCCTGTTGTGGAGCACCATTCCTTCAGCCTAAGCAGCAGCAGCCCATTGAGTATTTTGCTCACTGCACCCTGCCCTTCATGGGGCCACACTGCCCCAAACCTTCCCAGTTTGGGCTCTTCCATGACTCAGACTCTGTCCTGCAAGACTACTGTGGTTTGTGTTGAAAGAGCAAAACCAATATCTGCTCTTTTACCTGGGTAGAGCCTGAAGAATCCAGTAGAGCTGCCAAAGTACTGCCAGGTCAGTGTGGGATCCCTTTCAAAGTTGTCCACGAAAATAGGATTCAGGGCTTCTGACATGTAAACACCATTCAGGATGTCAGGGTCTGTTGGAGAAAGAGTAGAAAATGGGGAAAAAAAAAAGTGTGCGAAGGAGGCTACCAACCAGCCCTGGTGGAGGAGGGGGATGGGAACAATGGCAACCCCAGGAAGAAAGCGACCTTGTCAAAGCTTTGGCATTGGGCAGGGAAATGGATGTATCATTTAAGTGAATCCTGGAGGACAGATCACCATTGACTGCTACAGGTGATCTCAGCTTCATCATACACTATTATCCCCATTCTTCTTTCCAGCTTTGTCTGCTCTTGGGTCTTGCATCTGACTGGGAGAGGGCTCTGAGAGACCCAGGAAAACCAGCACAGTTTTGAGCACAGCTGGTACATTGTACAGGCAGGACTCAGCTGCTACCTAAGAGGGGACATGTGAAAGTTGTGCATCCTTAAAACAAAGCAGAACAGCCTTTCTACAAAAAGTGTTTAAACTTATGCTAGATATAATTACCTAAGACAGAAGACCTCCAGGATTTACAAGCCATTTCATTTTCTTGGTCTCTCCTCTTTTCCCCAACAATTCTTTTTCTCCTTTGCCTGTATTTTCTTTCACAAAGCCTGAGCTGTCCTCCCTTGACCCTGATCTCATCAGAGTCAATAGGAAGTTGCAGACTTGCAGGAACTCATAAGAGGCAGCGTATATTTGTTGCCTGTGTTGACTCGTTGTCTCAGGAGACCAAACAGAGCAGCAGCAATAGAAACAGGGAATTATAAAAAACCAGTCATTGTAGTCAACTGTATTAGTGTTGAATAGGATGGGGCTTTGACCCACCACTTCCTGTTTAGTCACTTTACTAAAGGCTGCTTGGGTCAAATTAGGGGAAAAATTGAACTATGACTCCCCAGCGATGAAGCCAAAGTAATTAATCTAGGAAAAGAGACAGAAGAGCTCTGGGGAGCCAGGCTTGCTGCCATTTGCAAGAAGGGGAAAAAGAGTACTTCTAGGCTCTGGTCCCAGGAGGAGCCCCAGCCATGAAAGCAGCCCTCCTTCTCCATCTCCTGCTCATCCTCCAGCCATAGCCAGAGCAGCTGGATGTTTTGCATCAAGCTGTACAGGCAAGAAATCAGCTAGCTGGGCAGTGCCTCTCTGCTGTCTCTGACAGTGGCCATTTGGCCACCTCTTTTTATATGCTGCTATAGGCAGCAGCCCAATTTCTGTACCTCTGCTGTAGCTACCCACAGCCAGCACTGCTGGTGTCTCTATTGTGAGTCAGATTTTAGTGTCTGGGACTGTCAGACCACATGGAATTAATTTAAAATCATAGGAGAAATAGATCTCACTTTACTGTGCCTCTAAATAACATAGCAGTCGTAAGCACAGTCACCAGCATCTACCCCATCTAGTCACGAAGATTGTAAAAGAGCTCCATCTATGAGAGAAGTAATGGCACTTTTTTTTTTTTCTTGCCAAAATGAACGCAAGGGGAAGAGCTGGTGGGGAGGTAGGGAAGGAACCAGTTCAGACAACTTTTGAGTGTTGGCCAAAAAGAGCAGTAAACTTAGGATAATTGCAACTAAGTGTCTCAGCCTGCAGGTTTGGCAGTGTGCTGAGCAGCCTAGAGATGGACTGGTTTCTGGTGTGTAGCTGGAGTGGTGTGAATGTGAAGAGAGAGAGGACACAATCCAAGCACAGATGAGGCCATGTGAGCCTCAGTACCTCCTGGGCTTCTGCAGCTGCCAGAGCACCAAAGGCTTGCTGAGAATGGAAAATAGCCCAGAACAGTCATGTCCCAGTAGCAGTTGTGAATTACTGCTGGTTCTCTACAGATATGCTCACTAGGAATTAAGAGTGTCCCTGGTATATGTTCATGCCTCATAACACAAAGGTACTTGGGGTTTAAATTCTCAGATGAAATCAATGAGATCCTCAACACCTAAAGACTTTGATAGATCTGACCCTTTGTACAGAGTAACAACTGCCAATAAATTCACATCACAGTTTGTTTCACAGCGTCTTTTTTTGGGTAGATGAACCCTAGGAGACTATACTGCCTGCCTAAGATGGAGGAATGTTCATTAGAGGCCTTCCAAGAGCAGATTATACCAAAGCCCTGTCACAGTGACAGACTACAGCATAGACATGACTTGTGCCTTGGGACAATACCTTTCCAGCCCCATTTCCTTTTTCTTTCTGTCAGTTGGTGTTTTTATGTATTACCATCTATTCTGTCATGGTTACTGATGGTTTCCACAGCAACCTACTAGTAGTGCAAAAGTAGAGGCCATTACCTTTGTTGTAGACATTGGTGGGGAGCTGGATATCACTGTATGTTGTGTTCACCAGCAGGTTATTGAAATGTTCATTTGGCTCCAAAATGAATTCATCTCCAAGCTCCACATAATTGTCATTTTCATCCTTCTCATTAATCAGGACAGAGTTATAGTAATCAAACTGTTGATGAAGATAATGGAAAAGAGAAAGGCAAGAGAGAGAATAAGACAAACTCTTACCAGTACCGCCTGAAAAAAACACTCTTTAAAACAATAAAAAAAAAAAGAACATCTGGAGAATTCAAGCTTCAAATAAGATCAAGGTGAGAAGCAAACAAGAGCTGTTACCAACTGAAAAGCGTCAAGCTGCCCAAATGATGGATTCTGTGCAGTTTCTTATTGTCAGGTGCCCATGACTGGAAACATGGTCATAGCTGGCTGCAGAAGAGCCACCTGAGAGCAAAGGATTGCAGTGGCAGACTCCCATCATTCCTCAGATGTGTCTGGGCGACTAGCCACAGAGGTGAAGGGTCTCACTGAGTCTGACTCCTAGGTTTGCTACAGGGCATGCCAGTGCTGCCCTTACTTGCCCTGTCTCTACACCTGTCATTTACTAGAGTTAACTCCTGATGTACATCCAAGCCAGGATTATACCCTCACTCTGCTACTCCAAGCATCAGCCATTTGTCATGAGCAAAAGGATAGAGCAGATGATGTTCAAGACAACACAGTTTTCCCCTTGTGAAGTGGGACTTCTGGACACCTTAGTATCTTCAGGACACCCTTGCAGAACATGCTTTTAAGATGTTTTTCTCTACTTTATCTGAGGGCAGAGGTTATTTAAGGATTTATGTTCAAGCACTAACAGTACTCAGGGTGTGCGAATTGTGTGCATGAATGTAGAATTGTGTATCTCAACTCACCCATGACCCTTTCTGTGAAGTCAGCTGACCCAACTAGTATGACTGTAATGTGATTCTTAAATAAAGATGTAGAAGAGGTGAAATTGATAGCTAGCTTGATTTCAAGAAGTGTTTTCTTTCCCACCCTTTCCCACCGTGGAGAGGTGTACTTGCAGGGGTAGACAGTACTTTGGCAAAGCACTCTGTGCTTGTACTGTGGACAGTGAACTTCCTTCGTCACTTTTCACTCCAGTTCCATTCACCAGCAATAATCTCATAACTTGACTACAACAGTTATTGACAGAAAGCCCATTACCCAAATTGCTTGGACAGCAACAAACTTTCACCTGTCAGGAAGTCCTGACAAGTGGCTGTCTGCAGGGTAGGGAAAAGATAACGAAAGCTGTTGAGAAAGATGGTGAGAAAACTCAGCTCACTGGGATTAACAGTTTGCTGTTGGTATTTGTAACAGCATCCTCCTCATTACACATACATACACACTCAATTTTTAGCTCATTTTCCATTCAAGTAACCCACAAAGTGACAGCTAGTTTGTATAATGCATCATATAATGATGTGCTGTAAATGTAACACCAATAACATCATGCGACCCAGTGTCTTCCCAAATCCTTCCCCTCCTGGAGCCAAAGGGACTAATCTCATGGTGTTATTAAGTTCAGGATCTGCCAAGGGAGCCCCTTACACTAGTTTCTAGACAAGCTGGCTGTCCTCAGAACAAGGAACTCCTAAGCTGTCCTGGAACCCGCAGTGGCTGGGTGCTGCTGAGCCTGGTTTTTGGCTAATCTCTCTGAGAATGCATGTCATATTTTGTCACTGACCAGGATAAGCTTACCTCCAGTGAGGAGTTGTACTCGTGGTTGAGATCTGCATCTTCTGCTGCTTCCACCAACCTCTAATGCAAGCACACAGAAAGAAAGATGAGGGGCTGCTGTGGAAAGCCCTCCAGAAGCTCTTCCAGCTGTATCAGCCATTCACACAGTTAATGAGAAGACACACAACTGCCTCCTTCACCACAACAGAGAGTCATGGGGCTATAAACTTCCCTCTTTCCCTGCTTTTCTGCTGACCTGTCATTCTGTGCTGCAACTTTACAGCTTGGAAGCTTTATTCACAGCTATTTATTGCCAAGTATATTCACACCTACTTACTCCAGAGTCCCTGCTAAACCCCTGAGCAATCTTAGATATCGCAGGACCTATACAAACAGAAACATGCCCATTTAGAGAAACAACAGCCAGAGATTTAATTTCATTTTCCATGAACCCTTCCAAAAAGCCATGGGAAAGGCATTTCAGACCGAGCCTGATGTCAGTATCTCGTCAAAAGAAAAGGTCTTGTGGGAGCCTTAGTCTGGTATTGTTACCGAGACAAAGACCATGACTTGATTTCATAAAGGGTTCAGCAATGTTGTGGCCATTTATAAACTCTTACCATTTATGGAAGGCAATATAATCAACTAGTGTTCTTCAGTATGATGCTTTGGGGCTCTAATTCTCAATTGGTACAGACTGGGAAGGAATCCAGCTAAGTATGTAGATGTTTTCAGAGTTGCACAATTGGCGACAGTCTCAGCAAAACTACTTGCTCTTTCACAAAGGATAAGGCAATCCAGACATGGGAAAAGTCTGGCTATGAAATTAATGTTAGAGGCCAAAGCTCTGGGTCTAAATATGCCCACATTTCACTTTGAGATTCAAATGATGTGTTTCTGGATGAGTTTTCCACGTTAGACACCTTAAACAGTCAGGGCTCTGTGGCTACAGAAATATGCTTTTCTTAGTGGGTAAATATAAGGGAATATGATAGATCCTCAGATGCAAGAAGTAAAAGCAGCCATATGATTACCTGCTCTGATCTCTAACACTGCAACAGCTAAAGACCTCTTGCCACCTCCTCCATGCTTCCCCATCTACACAGCTGGAAATCCAAGCACCTTCTTTGCAGCTAGTGTTCAGGGGGCTGCAGGAATTTCCCTTGAGCCACACACACAGCTGAAACAAGCTACTAGTCTTCAATGGCCAGAGTGCATTATGAACTTCATTTTCACTTGAGAGGATTTTTCTTTTTAAACAGCTCTTTCCTCCTAAAAATGCGTTCATTCCCTCGTATTTATTCCTAGACTTTGTTTTTATCTTATTTCCTACTTTGGGCCGAGGGAGAAGCCAGCATTCCCTTGTCTGAACACCCACATCCTCCCACCAGTGTCTACTTAAAGCTCTGAGTGAGCAGCCAGCTGCACCAGCAGGCATTTAGTTGGGCAAGGAAGTCCTCATGCAACCCCTGTGCCCACACACTCTCAGTACAGGCAGAAGACCTGCGTGTCTTGCTCTGGGGCTGACAGGAGAGGACTTCCTTACCATAGCCCCCATGGTCATACCTCAACAGCTTCAACCTTCCTGCGGAGCATGCTTTCCATCTGCTCCGAGAACTTCTTCACCAGCTCCAAGCCATCCACCTCTTTGATCTTCAGAGTTGGCTCCACATCTTTGTACTTCTACCCAAGGGAAAGCAGAAAATCCTGCTGAGCGGGAGGCTTATAAGGAGAGACGTGAATCTATTATTGTTAGCTGGATATTGTCTTTGGTGAAGAAAGATGTGTTGAGACAACTGGTCTGATTTACCACTTTCTCCCATTGCCTTTCCTCCCTTTCCACCCCATAATTTAGGTGTGTGCAGATCATTGACCACCATAGGAAGCATTCTGACTAAGTAAAAGCAGCTGATCCAATTGTGAACTTGTGGCTGTTGAAAACAGCAGTGTACCTGAAGCTATTAGTGCCTGCACATGAGAGAGAAGCAGAAAGCTGACTTTTGAAAACCTAAAATAGACATGGTGCTTAGATCCATAACAGCATTACATGCATCACAAATGGGAAATTTACTTAAGGCAGAGGGAAGGGCAAGGGAATGGAGCTGTGCACTGTCACTACATTGCCTCCTATGTCATATGTGCTCTGGGGCACTAGTGGGAGAGATGTCCTGCTAGTGCATGCCCTGTCCTCCCACAGTGCCATTGTATCTGTACGGTAACTTGTCAAGCCTGCAGTAGGGTCTGCTCACTGCTTAGGTGAGAGACCACCAATGAAAGGTCAGCAAGACAGTTATGATGTTGCTTATTCAGGAAGCACGAGCATGCTTTAAGCCAAGAGCAGCACAGAGACAATTCCCAGAAAACAGGACTTATGAGCATGGCTACTTAGTGCTGCCTCCACTGGGAGAGATGCCATAATGAGGAGGATCTGGATCTGCTTTAGAGATAACCTGTTTCTTCTGACCATTTTTCATATAATCTAGGCATTAAAAACCCAAGAGTACTCCCGAACTGGGTAACTGTAATCTGCCTCCCTAAATCTGTCCTTTCAAGACTGGATACAAGGGGTTTTATTTCTTCTTTTCAAAAAATCAAAAGCTAACAAATAAGCAGAAAGAAAGAGGGGGAAAAAAATAGAAACTGCAAAAAGACAGAATATGATTAACCTATTTCAGAAATAACAGAAGCATATCTCTCCAGCAATGGGAGAGCCCAAAGGCAACTGGTTGAATTTCCCTGGTCCCTCATGATCATTTCTCTCTGCAGTGTATACCCATCTCTTCCATTTTTGTTTTGCTTTAGCACCACAGCAACAATCTTAGCAAGGGCTGGACTTCTTGCACTGGTACAAAATGAAGCAGTGAAAAGGGCTAGGGGATGGCAGAGGCTTTAGTGGCATTTTTGAATTAGAAGAAAGCATGGAGAGGACTTTGCACACATTTAGGGTGAGCAGTGGAGCTCCTTTTGTTCAAGAAGCTTATTGCCCATCCAGAAGGGTGGCTCAGCCCAGGCAGAGTGAAAAATGCCTTGAGGATGGGGCAGGATGAGGACATTGGACAGAAATAGCAGCAGCATCCAGCCTGCAGCAGACACGGCAGGGAGGCTGCTCGCTCTGTCTGGCATGATTAAGAGCAAGGGTTTTACTGGATTAAAATCACCAGGCCTCGCATCCCCTCTGCTGCAGCGTGTAGCTGGGACAGGTGGGGGGAGGAGGAGGAGGTCAGGTTGAGCATGAAGGTTAACATAACCATGCTTTTGAAAGAGGCATGTGCAGCAGCAACCCACCGACTGAGGTCCCTGGCTTCTGAGAAAACCACGGCACAGAGACCAGCGGGTGCCTGTCCCATTTAGCTCCATGTCATGGTTTTGAGGGGAGGGAAGTGATCTCTGCCAGGCTAGGCTTTAATCAGGCCCTTCTCGGGCGGGGGGGTGGGGGGAGGGTAAGGAGGGGAATCTCTCCTGGGAAAGCTAGTGAAGGGGGGGGAACCACAGCAGCACAGGCAAGCATGCGCTTTACAAAGTGACCTAATATCGGTTACCTTGGGTCACATCTTGAATAAAAAAAATAAAATAAAAAATAAAGGGTCTCTTTACCTCTCTATATTTTAAATATGCTCTTGACACATTGACAAGTAGATACTAGCTAGCAGGGTAAAGGTAATCATGAGCAGTCTGCTAATACCATACATGCCTAAGCTCTGAGAGCTAGCCAGAGCTAGAAATACAAAAAAAACCACCACCCAAAACCAAAACAAAACAAAACAACCCAACACCCCACACAACCAACCAACACCAAAACCACCACTTTCTGCAAAGTTTCAGTTGGCTGCAAGGTCTACACCAGGTTTGAGCTCAGATCCCCTTTGAGCTTTTTTCCTACAAAGGATCCAGCAAACCATACCGTAGCTGTATTCCTGCCACTAAAATCTCCTGCCATTAATGAACAGTCACTGCAAGAGTTCCTAAAGTTGGGCAGTGGAGCAGTACCCATGATTTCAATACAGCTACCAGACACTGACAGAAAGTATACAGCAAGTGTCAACACAAACGCTTGCAGCTGACAAAGATCAACCTGCACAACCCAAGGTTAGGGTTCAGTTTATCAGATCATTATCATTTACAAGACAAGAATAAGCTACAGGCTTGGGAGGACTGGCTGAAAAGATCTGTTGTCAAAAGGAGGGGCAAAAACTTAACTCCTATCTAACAGAAGATCTTTTCATATTCATCTAGCTCTTAGTATTCCCTTAACACAGCAGGAGGAATTCATTAAGATTCTCCTTCTGCTGTGATGGGGGTGGTGGTTTAAAAGTAGACTATCCAGGATTCAGTATCCTAAGTTTTATCTGTGGACAGAGACATGTCAAATATTTTCTTGTTCCCACCTCCATGAAATTTAGCCCATTGAAGTGTTGCATTATTCACTGCTAGTGAAATTATATTAAGAGTGTGAAAGACATTCATCTTTACCCAGGAAAGTGTCTTGACTGAGCTTCTTTAATTTGTTATTGGCCTAAGTTACTTATTTATTTATTTTAGTGCTTTTTAGTAATTACATAGTTGGAGCCCAGCCGTTTCTCAGCCCTATCCGCCAGGGAAGGCAATTGGCACCTCAGTTACAGAAGGAAGCAGGAGGTAATTCTCAGGAACACTTATAATTAATCATTAACACAGTAGAAAAGTTAGGCTTTGGTTCTGCTGAAGCTAATGGTGTTTCTATCACTCATAGGCAAGCCCGGAGAAACCCAGAACCACCATGGTATCCTTGTCCTGCCATTGATGGCCCCAGGCCTTTGAACACTGCCTGGCAAACTGCAGCAATAGGACGGTGGAATACAGACTTAATAAGCCCCAGGTTCAAGCTTTCTGTTCCTTACCTCTGAGAGATACTAATGCTCTTCCCCTACTCAGCTTCTCACGTTGCCACTTTACTCCAGTTGTATTGCTCTCAGCTGTCCTAGACCCCAGTCACTATTTTAATACAGATCCATCATCTCTCAGCCAGGTTGCACAAGCTTATCTTATCCTCTGCTGCTTAATGGTCAAGAGACACAATAAATGCTTCAGCCATCAAAACTAGCCCCTGTTAAGCTTTCCCTGCCTCTGAGATCTGATGACATCTTGACTGCTTGGGGCAGAAAACCACCTGGGGCCTTTCTCAAAGACCTCTGATCCAAAGTGAGAAACTGCCCTTATGGATTTAAGGGATGCCTACTGGTTCACCAGGTCTCTGGGAACAATAAAGCCTGGTGAGAAATTGACCATTTGCGTCTGCAACATATTAGGGTTCTCCTGGGGGAAACAAACAAAAAACCCAAAGAAAACCAAACAAATTCAAAGCTACAAAAGGAAGTTTATTTGCTAAATATTAAAAAGAACATTTACATGCAAAACATTCAGTAACTGAAAAATTATGGCTTTCAAAGCAACAATAAGCTAGGTACTTCAAGCCCATTAGCACAAGGGAAACACAAAGTAGAATATGAAAAGGTGCTATTATCTCTCAGCTTGCATTTCCTCAAAGGCAAAATGCCCATCAACTTAAACAAGCACCAAGGAAAGAATCATCTGGGTCTCTACACTGTGCTTCCCACCCTTCTGCTGTTCTGTGTATACTCATACACAGAGAGAAATTATTTCATTTGAAAAATGGGCAACAGCTCAAAAAAATGAGAAGGGTACCCAGGGAACACATGTGCTTGAATTTCCAGACTTTGGTGCACTTGACTCCCCAGGCCTGACTTGCCCACAGTTTGTACTAGTAAGGTAGGCTACATAAAGATATTTGGTGTCTGCCAAGAGATCTCCTGAGGCATGAAAATGTTGCCTATTAGTTAATAAAAAAAAAACCAAACAACTGTCCCCCGTCCCGCCCCCCCCGAAGTTGTCCTGCAGTCCTCTAAGTGTCAGGGATGAAGAGGAAGACCTCCAGGGTGGTCCCTGCTTTGAGATACCGATTTGTGAGAAGGTGCCTGACCCGGTGCTTGCTGAAGAAGTGGAGGCTGAGGGAAAGGGCTGAAGTGGGTGCTGGTTGGTCCTCCCCTATTTCCCTAGTGCAAGGGAAATAAAGGGAAATGAAAGGACTCTAGAAGTGGGAATTGAGGGTTGAAAGGCACAACTGAGCTGTTTAAAGTGTTTAAGTCAGGGCAGGTCATGCATTCAGGAGATGACTCTGTTGGAGTGTTTACAGAGCAAAGTTAGATAAAGCTCATCTGTACCCCCTACTGAGTGGTGTGACTCATTGAAAGACATTTTTTCCCCTCAGTCACAGGTGACACTGTGCCCCACTCAGAGGTGTCCAGAAACTGGTCTAAGCACAATCTGTGCTGCAACACATTCAAGAACAAACCAGACATGTTCCCCTCTCCAAGAACAAATCTATGTGGATGTGGACTTGGGCAGGGAAGTGCAATTATTTTACAAGGCACTGATACCACCAGGGAAATATAGCTCTGCTTTGACTCCTCTTTACAGGAGTGACAGATTTGATTTGGTTACATTCAGGCTTCTTTTTCATCAGAAATTAGTCTCATTCACTTCCAATGCATTACACCAAAAGCTGATAGAGTTGTGATTTTTATTCGTGATTTGGTTGCCATGACTGTCATTTTTAGTGGTACTGTGTTAGCATCTACAGGTCTTTCAAAACGTCTACCCCAAAGACATCAAGATCCCAAGAGACAAAACAGTGTGGACAGAAGGAGGTGAAATGAGCTGGTACAACATCTCCAGAAGGCAAACACAGCACAGCTTTCTTGACATCCACCTCAGTGCCACATCTGCCATCCTTGGCCTCCCTCATTACTGTCACAAACCTTTTATTTTCAAGCTAACCTCTGTTCTCCTTAGTCCTACTGATTTTTGGGCCTTAAGCAACATGAACTCCTCTAACATGTTCGTAGAAGTTTCCACAGAAACAGTGCAAGCTGGCTGTGTTGAAGCACACCTATACAGTATCAGGCAGATACTGGACTATCAATTAACCCCAACCTATAACTCCTGCCCACTGCAGCTCCAGCATCCCACCAGAGATGCCTTAGCACGTCACTTGGCCTCTGGCAATTATCACTTGGGACCTCATGGAAGAATAAGCAACACAGACGCATCATCAAAACTGCCAAATGCCAAACTTTTGCCTGCACCTATATCCCACCACAACTGCCTCATGATCAGTGCATGAAGTGCCTACATCAGTGCTGATAGTTTTTTATTGCATGGTGGCACATTCATCCAAGAAAAGCTGATGCTCAGTATAGATCTTTGTGTTGGATGCTGAAGACCTTTCTTGGCCAAGCCTAGCAAAGGTGGGGCTGCAGGAGATGCTCCATTACTCCAGAGAAAAAGCAGGACTGTGGGGACAGGGAAACAGAGTGCTCAGCAGCAAGGCAAGATAAATGACATCTAGATCCTTTTTGCACTGGGATATGGTGTTATCAATAACACGAGGACAGAAATCAGCCACTGTGAAGGCCTAAGAGGCAATGCATGGCTTGTTGAAGAATCACAGAGTAAACAAAAGGAACTGGATGGCCACATGAGCTGGAGAGGGGACTGCATCCTGTCAGATGCACTCAGCAGCCAGCAGGCCCCGGAGCAACACTTGAGGTGCTCGTCCGTACAGCCCTGCAGCTGCAGAGTTCACCAAACCTGAAAGAGGAGCAGCCATTCACTTCTGATTTCAGGAATCAAAGTAGCAGGGCAACTTTTCTACAGCTGCAAATAGGACTTTAAATAAATAAAGCCTCTGGAACTACACCCCTTAATGCTGGTAGAGAGTTTAGCACAAGAGTGTCTGTTTGGTGACCAAGCTAAGCAAAGCTCTACACCTCTGGAGGATTACAGCTTCTGGGACATCAGCTTCAGATACCCTCCCAAAGCAGAGTTTTAAAAGTACAATTCAAAGAATTGATGAGTAACTGAAGGAAGACAGATGAGGAAGCACAAATGAGAATGCCAGCTGGAGAGCTGCAGGAGGGGATGATGGGGTGACAACAAGCAGGTGAATAATGAGCAGGAGAGTGACTGATGTGCACTTAAGAAGAGTGAAGGGTCAGTATGGAAGGGCATGAAACGATCATTAGAGGAGAAACATGAGGAGCCCTGTTAAGTTTTTTTTTTTTAACAACTGTGACAATTTAGGTGGCATTAAGCCATGGTGAGTGAAAGCAGGAAAGGCATTAGATGGATCCCCCTCTCCAGTTCATGGAGAGTGGCCACAGGGCACCACACTGCTTATGGCTATAAACTTGCAAGGTTTTGGAAGTTATCTGGAGACATGCATGCTTTGCTTTCATTCATCCCAGGGGAAACTTCAGAGGGCTATACAAAGAGCTAATGCAAAGACAAGGGAACTCACAGCTTTTGCCTACCTTCTGCAACAGGAGAGAGCCTGAATACTTAGTCATGATGGTGTACAGCTCCCCACCAAAGGCATCTGCCCAAGACTTCACCCTAAAAAGAGTAAAATAGGAAAATCTCTGTTATTAAGTTAAAGTCAGCAGAACTGTTTACTTCTGCAGACAAGTAAAACAGTATCTCCCCAAGTATAACCACCCTTCTACCACCTGTCCCACTCTAAGCCTCTGTAGTGACAATGCTTTCTCCTCAGATTGCTAGCCAAGCACTGCTCTTAGACATTCCACCCAGGACATAGGTCAGCAAGAAGAGACAGTGAATTCTGCTGGTCTCAGATACTGCATTTATGACTCAGAGCGGCATTTGTCTTGCTTAACTTAAGAGGTACAGAAGGTGTACATCTGGTCTTAGATGTCATCTGTTTTCCTCTACTGTTAGCAAAGTTAAATAAATAGCTCTTTCCAGACACTTATTTGTCTTCACTGACTGCAGACAGAGCCTAGAGGGAAGGGCTAGACACCTAATGTCAAGACTGCTGAAAAGAAGTAAGTATCAGACCTAAAAGATGTTGTCGAGATTCATCCCTTGGATTCAGTTCCGAGAGTTGTGTGGGGTAGATACTAACAAGCCAGATGAATTCATTGCTCTCAGTGGAGATGCTACAACTTAATAATGCCAGAGTAGATTATGCACCTCATCAATGTAAAACACTATTTGCATTTATGCCATCCTGTAAATAACTGATGATAGCAATACCACGTGGAGAACATAAGGAGGCTGAAGAGCAGCCTGAACATTGAGCCATCCAAATCAAAATAGATGTCTCTCATAATTGATGGAGCACTTCATCAGAAATCTGTTACATGATTCACATTAGGCAGTTCCACCTACATACAGTTCCTTCAACAAGGATTCACTTAGGAGAGATTTATTTAATGGAATAAATAGCCTTTTCCACTTACCTGAATACACTACTTATTTATGGGGTGCAAAGTCTTACCTACAGCTTCCAGTAGATTTCTTCCCATCCTAAGCAGTCTTTAGCCTCAGGATCTGATTTCCCAGGGCATTGCACCACTTTCATGACAGAGTAATACACCAACATCAAGATGAGCTCTGGAGTAAAGCCAGCACAACAATGGTGGAATAATCACAACAGCTAACTTTAGCCTAGGAAAGCCCATTTAGGCTCCCATCTTGCAAAGGCAGATGAGCAGCTATAGAGAATGATTTGGAGCACACATAAGGCTACTTCTCCTCTGAACTACACCTTTCTCCACAGCTTATAAAAGGAGTGTAACAAGAGAGTGCCTTTTATAATCACTCCTTAATTGGCAAAGAGGCACTAATTTTTAACCACTGAGTGTGATCTAGCACTACCTGAAGTCACTAAGAACAAGCTTTCTTCTTTTTTTTTTTTTTTCCTTCCAGGATTTATTGCCCCAGATCAGTTATTCTAGCAAGCCTAGAATAAAAGGGAAAACCAGAAACAGGGTCCCCATGGGACACTTTCCTGTTTGTTGTCATGACTAATGCATTCCCTGAGGTATGAGGATCTCTGAATTGACATTTAATTCGATGCCCATCTGCTACTGCTGCTGGTTTTACAACTTTTATGTAGGAGATGCTTTGTGATGATGTTAACTAATACTCTTCAGTCTCCTCACCTTTTACAGTAGAAAGAAAGACCCTAAGCATGGAGTTTGGGATAGTAATTTTAGCAGGGAGGTTCATTTTTACTCCATTTTCCTCCCCCCAAAAATGAGGTGCATGCAATCCTTATCTTTCCGTTTTGGGTTGTGTCTGTGGCTCTGTGTGTGCCCCTGTTCCTTCCAACCCTCATCAATTTTCAATTCAGGAGGGTGGAACAGTCTGTGATACTAAATTCTGACTAGTGGATGTGGTTGGGCAGTTTCAGCAGAAAGACGCTATTATTGAGGTAAAAGGTCTGTGATACATACTTGGCAATGATCAGTCAATAGAGAAGCCAGACACAGGTTCATAGAATACACATAGAATCATACAATCATAGAATTGTCAGGGTTAGAAGGGACCTTAAAGATCATCTAGTTCCAACCCCCCTGCCAATGGCAGGGATACCTCCCACTAGAGCAGGTTGCTCAGAGCCCCATCCAGCCTGGGCTTAAAAACTTCCAAGGATGGGGCCTCCACCACCTCTCTGGGCAACCTGTTCCAGTGTCTCACCACCCTCATGGTGAAGAAATTCTTCCTAATTAACCTGAATTGACCTCTCTCTAGTTTTAATCCATTCCCTCCAGTCCTATCACTGCCCAACAGCCTAAAAAGTCCATCCCCAGCTTTCTTGTAGGCCCTCTTAAGATACTGGAAGGCTGCAATAAAGTCTCCCTGGAGCCTTCTATTCTCCAGACTGAACAATCCCACTCTCTCAGTCTGTCCTCATAGGAGAGGTGCTCCAACCCCTTGATCATCCTCGTGGCCATTCTCTGGACACGTTCCAGCACATCCATATCCCTCTTGCAATAGGGGTTCCAGAACTAAACGCAGTACTCCAGGTGAGGTCTCATGAGAGTGGAATAGAGGGGAAGAATCACCTCCCTCGACCTGCTGACCACACTTCTCTTGATGCAGCCCAGGATACGACTGGGGCTGCAAGAGCACACTGATGGCTCATGTTGAGCTTCTCGTCCACCAGTACTCCCAAGTCCTTTTCTTCAGGGCTGCTCTCAAGTCAGTCACTGCCCAGCCTATATTGGTGCTTGGGATTGCTGGTCCCTGCTGGTCACAGATATGCCTATTTGTGAAGCCCTCCTTAAGTCCACCATGACTTGAGAGTCTCTGTTTTCATGCAAACTTGAGATTCTGTTTTCATGCAAACAGGAAAAGGGAAGGTCAGTTTTTAGCCTTTGAGGTTGTGGCAAAAGAAGCCCAAATGTATGAACCCTGAACCTTCCAGTAACAGCAGAACCTGAAGTAAAAAAAGGTCGGAGTTTGTGTAATTTCACAATTTCTGTGTGGGCACCCTACATGTTGGATGCTCAGCCTGGGAGTTGCTCTCCCAGCCCAGCCACGGCAGCAGCCTCACAGCCACTTCTGAGCTGCCACTCTGGCTCAGGGACTGATATTTCTGCTGGTCTCAAAGGAAAAAAGGACAGAGGCAAAAATGCGGGGGGAGAGAGGAGCAGAGAGAAGGCATCTTTGGAGGGCTGGTTGGAAAGTCGGGGGTCACAGAGGAATGAGGGCGCACAAAGGGCCCAAAGCTCTGTGTGACAGCACTGAAGAGCAGGTAAATAAAATATACGGTGGTATTTCATGGAAGTTGAAAAGGAGGCAAATGAAGAGGCAGAAATATGCTGGCATTTACATATTTAAAAGACAATTATTTGCCAGGGAAGGAAGTGACCTTAGAGTACTGGGAAATTAAGGGCAGTCTGCTGAATTTAAATAGGTTTTCCTATTTTTTTCATAAACAAGTGAGAGAAAAGGTCAGTCTAAAATTTATTAGGTTGCAGAGAAATTTCATTTAAGGTTGCTGGCTCCATGAATTTAGGAGCAGACATATAGAGGCATTAGGGGTAGCCCAGAGGGGCTGTACCAGGTTGATCTTCACCTCTCCCACCAGCATTTCCTGATGTTTCTGATGCCCCAAGAAGCAAAGGCTAAGCATCCAGCCCCAGATCGTCACAGCTGCAAGCACTCCTGGCCATGCCATGGCCAGCTGATGAGCAGAGCAGTGTCCAGGAGGAAAGAGGAGGTGGTTTCCATGCTGAATTTGCACCCCAGAAGCATGGCTAGTAACTCTCTGCTGCAGTTAAAGCTGAGTGAGCTTTGCAAAGATGTGAGCAAGTCAGTGATGAACCAAGTGTGGTGCAGCAAAGCCAGGCAGGACTTGGGGAGCAGCACAGGCCAACTTAGCCTTGTGGCACTTAACTGTGATTGAACCCATCTGGTGTTTAAAATGCTCTGGTTTTGTGTCCTCAAAATGTCCCTGTGTAATCTATGGAGCCGGTCCATTTTCTGTTGATTTACTCCCATTGGTCCTCTGGCCAATGTGTTCTTCTACTGAAATGTCATTTGAAAAGGGCAACTTTTGTATTTTACTTAAATTCATGAGTGGATTTTAAACACCAGGGATTAATTCAGCTGCTGGTCTGGTTTCGATACCAGGCGAAAATACTCTTTTTCCATTGTTTATTCTTCCTTCTTGTACATGAATAAGTTTGAAATTGTGCAAAGTGACTTAACTCTTTTCTCTGTAGTAAAGGGCTATCACATTATAACCAAACACATCAGGAAAGGATTTGGTCAGAGGTTGCCTGCCTGTAATCCCTGCACTTGTATTCAGTGGTGAAAACAGCAGAAAGGATGGGCTGGCTTCTTAATGCCACAGATTTCCAGGCCTAAAGGTATTTCCATGCAGTATGTACCCTGGGCATGGAAACTTGTTTTTTTATTTTGCACGGTTTGAGAATATTCAGAACTTGGATTTTATTTTGTGTCACCGCTGAGTCTTTTTTTGTGAAACCTAAATCAGAAGCACTTTGCTGAGGAAGGGCTTAACAGTGCATCCAGGAATAAAATTGGTGTCAAAATTTCCTGAGACCCCCCTCAGTTGAAGTCAGAGTAACTCTTGGTAATCACGTGGGCTGTATTGGCAAGCACACCTGCAAGGGTCTTACTGTCAATTTTGGAATATAAAGCATTTTCTCGATCTCAGAAAAGGACTTTAGCTAACTTTGGTCAGTTTATCAGACATATCTCCTCCTGAAACTGGATGATAGTGTTGTCTCCTCTCCCGACCAACCTGCTATCCTGCATAGACAGACCTATCTAAGCTCCAGAGAAGCTGCCCCACAACTTTTACCAACCACAGTGCTGACATTTTTAATCCTTAAAGGATTAAACTTGCCTAAATCAGCTTAACAAGGTGAAGTTTTTATAAACTGGGTTTGCTGAGAGCTTTTAGCCTCCTGGTGGGCTGCTGGGGCTGGCTGCACTGCTGGCAGGGAGCTTTCCAGCAGAGACCGTGCTGGAGGGGTTGCTCGTGCACACCAACACACACGGGGATGGGTGCCCTGCAAACCCACATCCAAAAAAGTACATCAAGGTTCCCTGCATCTGCACAAGATAATGGACCCCAATGCAGCACAAGCACAAAACACGGCTGGTTATGTGAGTATTGCAGCTCAGCTTTTCATTCCAAAGCTCTGGGAAAGACTATTAACGCTCTTCATAGTATGGTGGACCAGGAACAAGCAAGTAAAGGCGCTGTGGCCTCCTTCCTCTATTTAGCTTCTCCTCACTAACAGCCCCTGACATCTGCACACATGTAAATGTGTGTGTATTTACCCAGGCTGTCTATCTGTGCATAAAGGGTTTTTTCCAGCCACTGGTGTACCAGACCAACTCAAGGGATTGGAGCTTTGGCACCACAAACCTTGCACTCCATCATCTGGATCACGTGTGTGCCCAAGAGGTGCATCTTTGCTCAAACACCCCTTGTGCGTGCCTCCCATGGCCAGATCCTGACCTGTGCTTTGAATACCCAGGGTGTTCCTGGCAGGCTGCAAACCAGCAGTGTCTGCTGGGACCTCTCTGCTAAACTGGGGCCACTAACGTCTGCCTCCATGGCTGAATCTCCACAAGTTGCACCAGCAGTGGGGTTTTATGAACATGGTTTTAAATTGGTTTTGCCTTCTGCTGCCCAGTGCATCAACCAGAGCATTAATAGATGTCAAAGTGCTTAACTAAAGATGAGTATCATTGCTCTGCTTGACAAATGAGGAATCATAGAATCATAGAAACATAGAATGGTGGGGTTTGGAAGGGACCTCTGGAGATCATCAAGTCCAACCCCCCCCCACCCCCGCCAGAGCAGGATCACCCAGGGCAGGTCACACAGGAACAGATCCAGAAGAATCTTGAAAGTTTCTAGAGGAGACTCCACAACCTCTCTGGGAAGCCTGTTCCAGGCTCTGTCACTCTCAAAGTGAAGAAGTTTTTCTCATGTTGAGGTGGAACTTCCTGTGTTTCAACTTGCTACCTTTATGTTTCATCTTATCACAGGACACAACTAAGAGACTGGCCCCTTCTACTTGACACCCACCCTTCAGATATTTGTAAACATTAAGAAGATCCCCTCTCAGTCTTCTCTTTTCCAGGCTAAACAGCCCAGGGCTTTCAACCTTTCCTCGTCAGGGATGTTCCAGTCCCTTCACCATCTTTGTAGCTCTCTGTTGGACTGTCTTTAGTGTTTCCCTGGCCCTCTTGAACTGGGGACACCAGAACTGAACACAGTACTCCAGATGTGGCCTCACTAGTGCAGAGCAGAGGGGGAGGAGAATCTCCCTCAACCTGCTGGAAAATGAGGCATTGCATCCACACTAGACCTGGGAACTGAATTTGTGACTCCTGTGGCTGTGTCCTCGCCCAGGAGCCATTGCCACCATTGTAAGGAAATGTCACCCCCCCCTTCCAGCAACATGCCTGTCCGGAGGAGCCTGCACCCACAGTGCCTGCCACCAGCAGGGAGGCATTCCCACCCACCTGCCCATGCCCACGGCATTGCTTGCTCCATGCCAGAAATGCCCCATGCCAGAGAGAGGGAAACACTTACGTTTCCAGTGGGATCTTCGTCTGGGCCCTGGCAGAGGGCAGGAGGCAGAAGAGCCAGAGCATCATCCATGGGACAGCCCAGGGCCCCATCCTCCACACGCCAACCATCAGCAATGAGACCGGCCAGCGGGATGCGGGGGTTCCCCGCCCTTCCTGCTGCCCCGAGGGGGGTCCCACACAGCCCCTGCCATGCTGCCGGGCTGAGTGCCCTGCTGCTGCAGGGCTGAGCCCTGGGGTGACCCCAGCTACCTCTGCCCTGGGAATGTCGCTCCTGCTACTGGGCGCCGTCAGTGGTCTCTGGCGCGGGGTGGGTGGCCAAAAACCCACCGGAACCCCTCGTCAGTGGGTACCCACGGGTGCGGTGTGTCTCTGTGCCCCGAGGAGCAGCCACGCCAGGAGGGAGCTCCGTGCTGGGAGCTGCAGCAGCTACGTAATCCCCTGCCAGCCCCTTAATCCCCTTGCCAAGCAGCAGCAGCCGCAGATTTAGGGAAGTGGAGTGGGATAAAATCACCCAGGATTACTCTGATTCCTGAAGACGGGTCTCAGCTTCTCCAGCCAGAGGTCAGGCTGTGCCTGCTTTAAAGGGGTAGCAACCACACCCCCCAAAAAAACCCCTGACCTTTAATCTCTCTCCAGCAGGGCCTGCCCATCACACCATAGGATGTTGGTGGGTTGCTCCCCACCAAGGACCTGGGGTTGCAACCAGGAGTATGGGATGCATGGTGGGCTCTTGCATGCATCAGCAGGTTTGTGTGGTGCCACTGCTTGGTGCTGAGGTTTGCATAGGATCAAGGAGGCTGGGCAGAGCTGGCACCTCAGCAGCATCTGGTGCAGGTCCTGCCAAGGCACTTGTCCTCCAAGTCATGTCTGGGGACCTCACACAGGTGAGAAGAGAGGAGGGAAAATGGGCACTGGGAAGCAAAAATGGCATGAAAAAAATGACTCTGTCAGGTTTAACTGATCTCCTCCTAATGTAAGTGATTATTTATTAATAGTCAAATCTCTCTGTTTGGGCAACATTCAGTTGAGATTGCCATACCATCATCTGTGACTGTAGACTAAGGAATCAAAGGAGCCCAATGGCTGAACTTTATGAATAGCAGCAAGTAGCAAACTGCACACTCAGATGAGGGGCACACTATATAAGTTCATTATTATCACAATTAGTATCAATAACTACAGATACAGCAACATAACATTATAAATTACTAGAGTGACCTGTTGAACAGTTGTGCTCTATGGCTATGAATGAGCCAGCTTATTATAGTATATTATAATAATCTTTTACACCTTTGCAAATGTCTTATTTAATATAAAGTGCAGAGCCATGCTAGATCATTAGGTTTCTTGTAAGAATGTGGAGGGGAAAACTGGCTGTCAAAGGACTAAATTAAAACTAAGGCACATATTATGGACGTGCTACTGAGTGCACATTGGTGCTGCACATTAAGTGGGATAATATAAGTGGCAGAGGGAATACAGAGAAGGGAATAAAACCATGAAATGTGGAATAGAGGTTAAACTGAAGCTGAAAGCCTGGGGTGAGCAATTAAGTAATTACAGGAATAAGTCACCTCAGGATAGGATGGTTTTGTCATTTATTACAATCTTTACTCCAGACTGAGTATCTTTTTGAAAGTGATGATCTTCTTCACACAGAGGTTGTGGGCCTGAGGGGCAGAAATTTCCAGATTATGTTCTTAAGTCTGTACAAGGGGTTACATGGGAAGGTTTAAATGGCTCTTTCTGACCTTAAAATCTACAGAAAATCAATTTCTACACAGACACATGCTCTAGAGACAGTGTCTTCAGGGTACTACATGGCTGTACAGCAAATGCCACAGTCAGCATGTGAAGGCAACAGGCAGAGCAGATCTTAGTAATGCATTTTTCAAATGTCCAAAGTGTGCTGTGAGGACCCTTGTCCCCAGCAGGGGTACATATAGACCCAAACAGCTCCAGGGGGAATCTGGAGGTGAGGACAGTATGAAGAAGTCTTCCTTCCAGAAATGCTCACTGCAGACAAGGGGTGCAGTGTGTTGCCAGTGGGAGCAGAAGCAGCTGACTGCCCTTCCCCTCACTCTGGGCTCATGCTGCTGGCACTGGGGACCATGGGGCTGAGCTTCTGCTGCCTCCTCCTTCCTCTATAGCATGAAAAGAAGATTGCTTTTAGAGGAGCTAGGAAGACTGACCCTCAGGGTCTCATTTCTCTGTGTTCACCAGGATTAGAAATGAGGGGTAGTGCCAGGATGGTTGGCTTCCCTGTCGTTTGCCTCTTCGGGGAAGAGATGATAAAAATTCACATTCTGAAAAAAATCTGAACTGTGATCCATAGGCAGGAGAACCAACATTCTAGAAAGCTTTTTCTCTCCACTTTGCACGGAGACATCTACAATGGTTATTGTGAGTGATTTTTGCAGGATTTCACTAACCTTTCCAGACAGTCTGCTACCTGCAGCTGGGCCCCAGTTTAATCCAAATGGGTTCTGGTGAGAGACCTTGTCTGGGTGTGCTTGAAAAACCCTGAAACACTGATAGAAAAGGCAGTGAGACACAGCAACACACTGAACTGGTAGATCCAGATCCCTTTATTTGGATTTATCTCATTTACTGGATATATCTCACTTAAACCCTTAGTGATCTGAAGTTGCACAGGAGTGAGATTTGAAGATGAAATGAAAATAGCACAGAACTGAAAAACCCCAGGTGACTAGAGAGTCCTTAATGGGATTAGTGTGCATCCAGTTACTTCTGCAGAGCTCAGCCACCACAGTGTATGAGCACAGTTGGAGATAAATGATGTCAAGGTCTGACTAAGGAAAAAGAAAATTAATCCTATGAGAAAGAATGAAAGCAAACACATAGCAAGGAGTGAGAATTTAAGGCTGCAACAGATATAGGGTGAGTGAGCACAGCAAATTAGAGGTAAAGTTTCAAAACCATGAGGCAATAGAAAAATGCCAGTGTGATTTTGTGCTGTATTCACAGGCAGGTGGGAGGAAGATTTACCATCTCTAATAAATTTCTGGCTTGCCTAGAACCTGAGTTCAGTTTGGATTGTTATGAGAAGATACTGTCAAATGCAAAGACTAGCCAAAGAACAACTATCATCAAAACACTGGTGTAAGCAGTGTATGAGGAGCATTTATTAAAGACAATAGAATTCTCATTAGTTTAATGCATTTATGTGGTGGCCCTGCCCTGGAAATGCCTGAGTGGAATAACGTGTAGTCTTACAGCTGGATAAAGAGAATGGGTCAAAATGAAGAAAGGGGAACTCTACACTGAACATCAGAGAAAGATGATTAGAAAGATGTGCTGGGCACAGTACATCTAGTAGCCAGGTGTCCCTTTGTTAGTCATCTGGAATAGGGATATGGAAGCAACTTTGAGCACAGCAAAGAGAAAAGTATGCAGATGATGAGCAGATGGGACAGCATCTCAGCCTCCTCAGGCATCAGGCTCGTTGTGATATTATTCTTGTTGCCAGGAGGTTTATCAGGCTGAAGCTGGTCACCAAAGATATTTCTTCCCCATAGCACCCATGGTACTTATCTCCCAGTTGGCTCATGGAGTGAGGCAGTCGTGCTTCCTTCTTTTCTGAAGAACTTTTCTGAGTACTCTGGAGTAGTGCCCCAGGGCCTCCATGGAGTGAGCATCAGGGTCCTTTTTGCACTGTAGATATCAGGACTGGGGAATAGTCTGCAAGAGATCATCACTGACTTGTTTTTCATTCTGGAGACACTGGGATCTTGCTGTGTGCCTGCCACCATTGCCTATCTCAAAGCAAGTCTTTGCTTCATCATGATTCTGAACTTAAAACATCTGGGGCATAATCACTTAATAAGATTAATTTGCTTTGATTTTGAATAACTTAAAACAAGGCATGATGGGAATAAACTATGTAGTCTTGTTCCCAGCAGATACATTTATCTGAGATCATACTCTTGTGCTTCTCATTATCTCTTGGCAGGACTCCTTAGATAAAAATCTGGGTACAAAAGCTCCTTTCTATCCTGGTCAAGCATTCTGCTTGTGAAATTGCTCTCTCAGTGGTGTTTGAGCTTGTGTCCTGGTCAGGAGATATGAGGACGATGTCTCTGGCTTGTCTGAGTAGGTTTAACCATTCCTCGGGGTGGTTTGGAAAGCAGTCGTGCAGTGTTTTGCCAGTACTAGAGAATCTGATCTCCCTGTCCTAGCAGCTGCCAGGAGGCCCTTGCCAGAGGCAGTGATGGGAAAGCACTTTTAGTTGTGGTTTTACTGGCTGGTCATGCAAATCTCTTCTGATCAGGTTTCAGTGCTGTGGAGAATTAACGCTTGCAAGCTGAGTTTGCAGATGTGTGGATTTAATAGGTGAGTGGGGTCGGGGAAGAGGGCTTCAGGCTTTCTTCTGTATGAGTGCTGAGGCCGCAGGCAGGCTCTGGGCTGTGGGCTTGGGAGGTGTCCCTGCCCTCCCTCCTTATTTGGTCACATTAGGTCTGTACAATCCCAGTTGAGCTCCGGGAAGCTGCAATGCAGCAGGGAGATGCTGTTTGGTGTAGGACTGGGTTGGCCACGTGACTGGCATCATGGCTGGGACCTGGCAAGTTGGGGTTGGTGAGACCTGAAAGATCTGCAGCTCTGGGTGCTGCTGGGTGAGCACAGCCTCTTTGAGCATCCCTTTCTCTCTGCAGCTATTGGAAAATAATACCTCCCTCATTCCCAAGTATATTTTGGGTTAAGTTAGCTGCATTTAACACCATCCAGGTGCAGGGGAAACACTTGATACAGTCTGAAGCTGTGTGTGGAAGGGTTCTTCTGCTATCAGAGCCCAGGCTGATGAGTGCCAGTGGTCACAAGGAGGCGCTAATATGACTCCATAGAGGAGGCGCATAAAAGCCTGTTTACCATGGGAACGCTGCTAATACCTGACACCTCACCAGGATCTCTGTGGAACAGGGCAGGTTCAGCCCTAGTGTAACGCAGCCAGAGCATACAGGGGAATATACAAGCATGCCAACTGACAAGTAGGCAGGTATCACAACACTGACTTTCTTCATTTCAGGTTGCCTCAGACACAGTGAATAATGGATGAATATCTGGCCTCTAGAACGTCAGCAGGCTGACTTGGACCAAACCTGTCCTTCTAGACCCCACATTCCACCCAGGTGCTCTGTAAATATCTGCCTAAAGACCCATTCATCTGCAAGCTGCACGCTCTCCCCATTGTTTATAGAAGCAGCCACATAGGTGTCATATTAATTAATGCCTATGGCTGGTTACTTTGCCTTTTTTCCTTTTTATTTTTTCCCACACTCTGATCTAATTTTAGACTTGTTTAAATACTCCAAGATGAAATAAGCTGCTTTTTTTTTTTTTTTTTTTTTTTTCCCTAGCAATATTTTAAACCCTCGTCAGGCACAGCTTTCCGAGCAGAAGGAAATTTAGGGCACAGAGGGATACATCAAGGGAGAGCATAATGCACAGTGCACAGGAAACAAGGAGCACTGAAGCATCTTCCCACCATCTCTGAGGGCAAGGCAAGAAAAAGAAGAAAGAAAAAAGGAAAAGAAGAAGTGAAAGCAGATGCTCAGTTTGGGGAGAACTGTGAGCAGAATGCAGCTTTCCTGGGCGCTGTCACAAAAGCACCCGAAGTGGAAGTTAACTTCATCCTTATCTCCCACTACCAAAGGGTTAAACTTAATCTTTTCCATTTCAAGTCCACATGACCTGAAGGAACTTGATTAGGAGGAAGGGAAACCCCATTTTAAAAGAGATTAAAGCCTTTTGTGATAAAGTGGCTGCACTAGAACAGCTTTCTCGAGGGCGGAGGCTTTGCTTCACAGGGAGTTCCAGGAATTGTGGTGCATCAAGTAACTAAACGATGCCTCTTATTCTGCTAATCTCCACAGCTGCAAAGACACTTGACTCAGTGCACATCTAGCAACTTCATTTATGTTGCCAAATCCTTTGTATTAAATGTGTGATGCAATGACCCTGTTCAGAGGACACACTACAAATACCTCCTTTACTCAATGTGTTAAGGATTCAGGATTTTGGAAGATTATCAGGGCAGAGATATCTGGGACAAATTAGGGTTGCTCCACCCTGTCTGAGCTAGAAAGAAGGGTCCCTCCTCCCATGTGTTCCCCTATCAGGTAGGGAGGGTGCTGAGCTGAGTTACTTGCCTTCATGATCTGATGTTACTGCCGTGATCACCTATTTGATGAAATCCTGAAAGGATTTATTAGGTAACGGCTGTAGGGTGCTTTGGAGATACAGGATGTTCTCTGATTCTCTGTGCTCTTGCAAAGGGAAACAGCGTAGGGAATGAGAACTGTCTTCGCGCTTGGCAAGTGATCTACAGGGACAAAGCAGCAAACTGCTCTGTTCCCCTCCCCTGATTTATTTGGATCACACTGTCACTGGTCCAGGGGTCAGACTGAGCCCACAGAGTGGTTTTATCTGTTCCCTGGCAATGGGGGTGGATCAGGGAGCCAGTGGAGCTGGGCTGCAGCACTCCACAGACCTCTCTGTAGTGATCCAGGCATTAAACATCTGCCTGTCAGGAAAAATGGCATCGATACAGATGAGCTGACTATCCCCAGCATAGCATCTGTAGGTCATGGGCTCTGCGGCTGTCGGTTTCACAATGCATACAGCAGTCGTGCTGCATGCTACCGTAGCATAAATAAAAGGCAATGTCGAAGCATAAAGACTTATCTTTTTTTTAATATTTTGAAATTTTTTTTTAATCCTTTGAAGTTTTCCTGTTAATTGTATTTGTTTTGCTGCTGATAGCAAGTGTCCAGGCAAGAGCTATTGTAGAAATGCATATCAGACATTCTTGAATATTTAGAACTCAATTAAAAATCTTAAAAATTTGATTGTTTTTCTCCTTCCTTTTGATTTGACAGAAGGGAGCAGCTTTGCCAGAATTCTAGGTCACAAATTATAACATTTCATGCTTTTCTTATTTGAAAACAGGACTTACTTTTTTTCCCTACAAAAATCAGAGGCAACCAGTTTCAGAGTGATTAAAGATAAAAGCTGGGCTTTGGTTACATTTTACCACACATTGATGTAGGTGTAGATAAAAACAGTCCATTCTTTCATGAATATTAATGAAAACATGTTTTGTGATTTTAGGCAGCCATCAATTGTTATTAAAAATACCCTGACAGTTTTGAAGAAGAGAAGGGGTGGGGGAAGGGTCCACAATGATTTCCACATCCAATTAACACCATCGTGCAGCAGATTTCATTTTGCTCTGCAATTACTCTGGAGTGCATGTGAAAGGTGTTTCCCTGACCTACAGCTGCTCAATGGGCTGACGGGGCTGGTCTTCAGTCCATCTTGAGCAGGGCAGTCTCCTTTTAAACTCTTCTAACCTCTGGTTACAATTCAAGTCACTTCCCATCACCCTAAATTGCCTCCAAGTTTGTAATTAGCTCCGTCACCTGCCAACTTTCGTTACACACGCTCACTCTTCCTCCCTTCAACATCTGACAGCATCTTGCTTGGCAGGCAGCTTTCAAAGAGATTTTTCCCTCCACCTCAGGGGTTTTCATGCTGTGAGCCTGCCCCAAAAGGAGCAAGGATACAAATCATGTTGTGCCCAGAAGGCTCATTAAACACCTTCTTTGATTTCCTTCACGGAGCACAAATTAGCTGAGGAAACAAACCAGTGCATTTCTTGCAAGCAGGTTTTGTTGATGAGTTTTAACCTCTATTGGCACTGGATAATAGAGCCGGTAGCCTCCCATGGTAGGTGAGGTCTCTCCAGGTTGCAGCCATCTCCTCTTGACATGGGTGCTGGAGAAGCAGAACGTCAATCCCCCAGGAAAGGGTGGCTCACAAGGATTTAGCCTGGTCTAGGCACATATGACAACAAATAATCTCTGTCTTACTGCTGGAATGTGTAGTAGCGTGCAAAGTGTATGTCTGAAAAAAACCAGTTTCTAGCAGCCTTGCTTATTCTGCTTCCTCCTCCTGTTGTCAGCATCTGGGCAGCATGTGGGACAGTCAGTAGAGACATAGGGACAGCTCAGCAAACCATTTGCTTGGGTTGGGGACAGAGCAGTCTGCAGTGCACTTGAAATAAAACTAATAACTGCACTCAAACATCCAGGACAAAAAGTAGAATTTAGGTTTACCGGAGCTATAGATACACAGTGTCTTTGTCCATCTTCATAGCACTACATTGCAAGAAATGAAGACCATATCTGAGAGACCATGATGGATAGAGTCATGCTGGCCCAGGAGCACTGGCAGAAACTGGTTTGAAGGGGCACTTCACTGTGGTGGCTCTCACAGGGTACATGAGAGCTGCACCTAACTGGGTGGGTGTGGGATGACAGCCTCTGCCAGCACAAGGGGACCCATCACGTTGTTGGTGGTGTCTCATGAGAGCCCTGGGCAGACGTAGGTGAACATTTTCATTGCAGGCCAGGACACAAGCACTCCTGGCTGAGCAGCTGTGGCTGTGAGGAGGTGGCTAGGACTCAGCAGCAGTGGCATGCTGTGCTGCACAGGGACCTGCCTTTTTGGCATTAGTGGTGCACATAGTCTGAACTATTATATCGGGCAGGTCATACTCAAGTTTCCCCTTGCACTTTTCAGCTATATAAGACTCTACCAGCCTCTCCGTGTGGATCCCTGTGCTGGAGGGAAGCCATGACCAAACACAAGGCATAGGGCCAAATACCTCTGCCAGGACACTCCACCCGCTCTCCTGCTCCAGCACATTCCCCTTACTCAACTTGCACCTTCACCTTGCAAACTCCAGCTCATTTAGGAGGTGAATTCCTGAGACTGGCTGTGGCTCTCTGTGGGTGCTGGGGGGGGAGGAGGGGGAGGGGGCGGTACTCAAGGCCGGAGACCAAACACTCCTCATCCAACCCTGGAGATGTGGATGGTGCCCAGGACTTCACAAGTCCTTTGCTGGGGCAATTCCAAACTGTGCTGTGGCTATTGTCACAGTCCTCAGATACTAGTCAACTTTGTCCATCTATAATGTGCCCTAAGTTACTAATTGTCTTCTAGAGGTTTTCCAGAGCTCTGATGGTATTTTTTTCCTATGTGCTAAAGTGCACCTACATTCACGTCTACCAAAAACTGCTTTCTCTTTGTCTACCCAGGCAGAAACAGAAGCTGCAAAGATTTTTCACTTCCAAAGCTCCAAGAATGGTCTCCAGCAGCAAAGAGCAGGCTGTTGTTCTTTCTCATCTTACTGATGTGAACATATGTTGAGGGTGATCAGGAAAGAAAGGAGCTCACTGCTTTCAAAAATGCTGGGGAGAGGCCAGTAGGCTTTCAAATAGAAACACTGAACACTGCTGGTCATACCTGGGCTAAAAGATAAAAGAAAATAACCTAACACATCTACCATGGATTAAGATGGAAGCAGAGAAAGTTGATACAACTAAAACTCCTTAGAATTAGGAGGGCCAGGAAAGCAGACAGGCTAGAATAGCCATGGAGGCCTTTTCCTGCAGAAATGTGTCCTTTTGGCAGAAAGAATACCAATTACCTGGATTTAGTGTGGTGCTGCAAATGTTAACCAAGTAGAAAATTGTTATTAGCACTAGAAAGCTAAGAGTTGTGTGTATGGCAGTTCAGGGCCAAGAAGGTGTAGAAGCAAATGCAGATAATGTGCTTGAGAGTACACAGTGAGCTCAGTCTCTGGACAGGGGCTCTGTGTGGACAAGGTGAAAAGTTACTGCATTCATAAGTTAGGAAGATGTTTTATCATCCACAGTGCTTTTCAGCATTGCTGAGGAGTGCTGGGCTCGTGGCTGTCTCTGGAGCATGAAGACTGGGCTGGCAAAGGGCGAGGGCAGAAACAGATCTTTAAAGCCCAGCAGTCCAACCTATTCTGGAAACGGCTATCACATGGGAGGTTCCTCCTTAAATGAAAGTCCGCTCCCATTGAAAATGGACTATCTGGTCTTTTCTGAAATGCCAGTAGCAATTGCTCACCTCTGGACAGACCACTGAAAAACCTTTAAGACTCCCATTGAGCTGCTGCAGTCATCTGGCAGAAGAAGAACACTTCTAAAGAGGAAGAGCAACAACAGCTTTGTCAGCAGCACATTGCAAATCACATCCAAGACTCCGAGCAAAGAGCCATGGGAGAAGCTGACACTAATGGGACGGGAAGGATAATGGGAAATGTGTGCCGACTGGCCTCTTTAGTATGGCCTCTATTAGACAGTCGGAGAGGGTACATTTCAGAGGAACAGTAATTTATTTTTTGAACAATACAGAAATTGCATATGAAAATAGCGGTGCTTTTTCTTTTGCTCCTGCTGGCTTTGTTCATTCATCAGGCACAGGGCACACCAGGCTGTCACATACCAGCCTGCAGGATGCTGCAGAGGAAGGGAGTGGGGAAGGGATTCCTGCTGGGTCATATAGCACCTGCAAAGGGAAAAAACAGAACATCAGAAATCCCACATTGTCAGGACTCATTTCTGGCCACTAGGCTGTTGCTCTCGCCTCTATCTGTTCCTTGCTTTTTCCAGCTTTCCCTACCAACACAGTATGTGGATCTCTTATGAAGTGCTGCATCTGGGAAACAGAATAGTTGGGTGGGACTGAGGGACTCTTCTGTTTGCTGCAAACAAAAATGAAGTAATGGAGAACAGAGTGAAGCCCCAGTGAGGCAAGACTGAATGTGTTTGTATCTTCACTTCTTCTGTGACCTCCATGAATCCATTATGGTATTGCTCTTCATGTCCATTTGAAATGGAAATACCATTTCCTTCTCTCTCCTTTGCAAGGGTAATTCATATAAAAAGCACTTCTAGAAAAATTTTCATCTACCTATCAATTTGTGTAGAAGTACTTTTAGAGCATTGTGGAAGACATAGAAAAAATATGTATACAAGAAATAGAAATCCTTTCAAATCAATTCTCATCCAAACATGTCTTGGTGGATTATGAAAGCACCACTTCCAAAGAAAAAGCAGATCACTTTGGGTTAAATAATAAATGAAGTGTTTCTGTCCTCTCTGTTCTGTACCCGAATCTGCCCATCTTCCCCACTTCACCATTCAGACCTGTCCCCTCAGCACCAGTGTAATTAAACATATTGTTACAATGAGACAAAAGCCCCCAGATTCTCTCCTTGTATCACCTCCGAAGCTGCTATTTTATCTTTGAAATCTTCCCATTTCATGAGCTGATTTCTTCAGGGTATGCACAGCAGCATTTGCAGAGTCCTCTACTTTGCAAAGCCAGCTCTGCTTTGACTGCCTGCAGATGTCTCAGAAATGAGTGCTTACTGTCTTCATCTTTGGCCATCCGGCTGGTTCAATGCACTTGACACCAGAGAATGCTTGTCTGCTGGATTTAGCAGGCCCCTGCAGGGAGTAATTAGCTTAAGTGTTTCTTCTGAGCTTTAATACTGTCTAAATTTCTGCTTTTATACAAGGAAGTGAAAGTTTTCCTCAACAAAATCATGTTTCATTTGTGCTTTTCCATCTCCCTGCTTCCTCTTCCGATTTCCACACCTTCTGCCCCTACAGGTGAATTGAAAATTCCCAGCTTTAACACTTCTGTTTATAATTATTCACTATCCTTTCAAAGACATTACTGGATTTTCTTGAGTATATAGCCAGCATTTCTTCATACCTCTCAAAGGAGCCAGGTGGAGACTCTTCATCTTCTTTATGTTTCTACTCATTCCTTCTACTCTTCCCTTGATGAAGCTTGTGTTTTCCACTCCCTGAAGGGAATTTTCTTAAAGATAACAAACCTTTTATTTGTTACAGGAGTCATCATCTTCATCTTAGGTCCTGCTGGTATTGTCCAGACATTCCTAAGTTGTGGCACACATGTTTGGTGGGATGTGATCCACTTCAAAATAGTATGTGGTGATGATTTGCGCTTGCTCACATGGCAGACGTGGGCAAACATCTCCCTGTAAGCAGCTGCTTTAATGGAACTGGAGGCGGGGATTATAGGAATTGAGGCAGTGGTGGGAAAGAGGGCACAGATTGCTTGGAAGCACTAGGTTTGGGGCTTGAGGTGCAGAAATGGGGCATATCACAAGAGGTGAGACAGCAGGGCCAAGTGATTGATTCTGCTTGCAAATATAGCTGTAAAATAGATGAGAATTATTGCCAAACAGCAAACATTAATAAGGATGGATCCCTGAATTATGCTGTGACATTATGGCCTTGACTCTAATTCAAACTCTGGGCTATAGCTCACTGCATCCATGGGTGAAGCCAGGAGAGGCAAGACTTCTCTGATAAGAACCCAAGAGGGGAGCCTCAGACAGAAAAAAGCCTCTTAGATGAATGAGAAATGCAGGCACTTTTACTAAGTGGTAGGTCTGGGGCTACTGCTCTAAGTGGAAAGAAGGCAGCTGTTAGTAAGCTGGGCTGCTAAGCAGCAGTAAAAATGAAGGAAAACAGAGTTTTTGTTCCCAGCCTTGGTAGCCCTATGTAGGGAGTGCTGCCAAGAGCCTGCACATTCCTTTCCTCTCTCCCTCTAAATGCTGTACTTACAGGCAAGCACTGAAGAACACACAGGTGGGTAGGTTTCTGAAGCGACAGCATAAAAAAAATCTCTGTTTTAGTACGTTTCAGAAGTAGATTCCTAGCTATTGGGTGAAGAAACATAGTACAAGGGTCTGTACCTGCAGCTACCTGGTGCAATAGAGATGTGCAGCAGCTTTGTGTTTAGCACAGGGGCCTAAGGAGCAGAGTGGTGATACTTGGGCAAGAAAACCATAAATAGTTATGTAGGACCTAACAGTCCTCTATATACATCATAGCAGCTATAGGGCTTGGCCATCAATTCCCATAGTTTCCTCATGGCATGAAAGCAGGCTACTCTCTTGCTGATAGGAAGAAGTCATCCTTTCTGCTTCTTGACTTTTCATTTTGTCACAACATGCCAGAAGGTTGTTTTGGGTTTTTTTTCTTCCACCTTTATTAACTTTATTAACTATTTATTAAGGCAGACACATTGTTCATTGAGCTTACTCTGCCTTTTGTGGAATTTCTGTCCAAATATAATAAAAAGGGCTTTTAATTAATATATGCCCCAAATGGTTTAAAAAAAAATACTTTTTTTATTACACTTATGACTGAGACTGCTGCTCTTATAAAATGTGTAGTGACTTCCTATTGTGTACGCCAGATATCTGTTCTAAATTCATTCTTTGGAAGTTTTTACAATGTTGCACTGCTCACCTTTTAAAAAGAAAATGCTGGGTGATTACTTGCAACTCAAATTCTTCCCATAACAGCTATAAAGGCATTCATATACTGGACACATTTTCTCCAAAAGCTATTTCTTCAAAATAACCTAAAAATTACTTTTTTTTTTTTCTCTGTTCTTTATCTTTCCAGTGCTTGTTTCTGTAGTTTTTTCAGCTACACAAAAAAGCAATCTGGTTCCTGCATTTCACATTCACTGCCATGCTGGGCAGATTTATATCTGAACAGTCTCTTCAGGTTTAATGGTACAATCTCCATTAAATTAAAAAAAAAAAAAAAAAGGAAAATTAATTCACTGAAACATCTGCTGTATTGTGAGGAAAGGTAGGGGCTGACTTTGTTATCAGTACTGGTTCAGTACAAGAGGGTGATGGTGCAGAAGGTGTTTGCAAAGGCTAACTTTAGCCCAGTCAATCTGATCTCCCAGGCTAAATTAGGTTTGTACTGAGACTTGTGCTCAAGAGGATCCTGTTTTTCCACTGGCTCTGGAGAAAGCCTGCAGAGATTAGGCTCAGGAACAGTAGTTACCCTTTGTGAAGGTATCTGCAAACACTTCCATGGATTTCCACACAGAACCAAGCTAGGGGATGATAACAAAGGCACGTTTCGATCTTAGTGGCATCTGAGTCTTGATGCAGTGAGAAGGCAGAGGCAACTTTAGATCACAGTTTCACAAAAGCTTCAAGTTAGTTTAAGGCAGTACTGCAGCTCAAGTCTCCTGCCTCGCTTACCTCTCCTGGCATCCCACCCACTTGTCCCCACTGCTGCACACTCGTGTCCCCACCCTTTAACACCTTCCTGGGCTGCTGCCCACCAAACTCAGCTAGTTTAAGACCAGCCTTGGCACAGAGGGAGTCCTAACCTGGACTAATTCTGCTGCGACATGTTTTGCCATGTAGCCATCATAAAATAAAAAAAGGAGAAAACCAACAGAAAAGGAAGGAAAGACGGGTGTGGGAGCAGGGATGAGTAGATAGGAGTGGGTGGCTGGGACCGGCTGCCTCTTCAGCAGCAGAGCCAGCTTAAAGTGTTTATAAAGCTACAGTCTTTGTTTCTTCCATGTCTTGCAGAACTGCATCTTCCTCCTTCTGTTTGTATATGCCAAGCTCCCTCCTATATTCCCAACTCAGCCACACACAGATTTATGTCTAGAGGCCAGAACAAGCTCGTTAGAGATATCTGTAGCAGTTTAGACAAGGCATGGATTTATAAAAGTCTCTTAAAAGTCCTTCAGATTAGCAGTAAAGTTTACAATAGGTTGACTGAGGATTGGTTTTTTTAGTGCATTATTCATGTCCAGGCCTGGAATTTTGCCTTTTTCTAGGTTTCATGAATCTGGATAAAGCTGCTGCCTCATAACATTTTCTACATTAGAGCTTCAAATGCTTACTGAAAAATGTCTTTCAATTTCACCTTTTTCTTGGCAAAGCTTCCCAAGTTTGCTAAAATATTAAACTATGTTTTTAATATCCTAAAGGGATAAAGATATCTTGAATACTTACTGGCTTTATGACTGAAATTCAAAGCTCAACATGTTCTAAATAGGCTGTCAGAGGAGCAGAAGCATCCTGCCCGTTCAGCTGCATCCTGCTCCTGGAAATTTTTATTTTGCTGTATAGTTTTAATTATCCCCTTCACAGCTACAACAAGAAGTAAATAGAGAAGCAACAGAGAGCTAATGAATAAAAATCAAATTAAGGATTTGAGTTTTCTGTGAGAAGGGCCCCAGGAAAGATTTGGATGCCTTCACTGAATACTATGGATTTCCATGATAAACACTGACAGAGATCATGCTTCAGCATTTCAGTGACTTTCTACTCCTTGTCTTCTCACTCCAGATCGATAGGTGTGGAATTTTCCAAGGAAGTGGATAGTGGTTAAGTGGAACTACCCTGAAAACTAATATCAATTTGATGCTGAGGCTGGAATTAATGCATAAATAATGCATAAAGCTCTACTGCAACTTCTGGAATTCTTGCTAAACACCATTTACAAGGTATATATTCTACTGGGGGGGTGGGACAACAAACAAACCAAAAACCCACAAAAAAATCAAACCACCACCAAAACCAGCAGTATATTATGAAATACACAGACAAAAATGTATTACACATGCATACTGTGAAAGCATCTAAAGTACTGTTAGTGTGACCCTTACACACCTTCTGATTTTCTGCTTGCTACCTTTTTTCCTTTTTCAGATTAAAAGAAAACAGGCCCAAAGAAAGGCAATTCTAACTGCTGTGGCCTTTTCATCTCCAAAGTCCTTGCTAGCTTAAGGGCTCTCGTGTTGTAACAGTGTGTTAAAAAAAAATACAATTAAAACAATAAAAAATAATAATAATAAAAAAAAATTAA
>JANHGN010017548.1:16186-40350 GCA_024605025.1 Megaceryle maxima | reverse complement strand
AAAAAAAAAAACAAAATAAAAAAAAAAAAAAAAAAAGGAAGGGAAGGAAAAAAAAATAAAAAAAAAAAAAAAAAAAAAAAAAAAAAAAAAAAAAAAAAAAAAAAAAAGAGAGAGAGAGAGAGAACGAACCCAAAGCAAACAA
This sequence comes from Megaceryle maxima, assembly GCA_024605025.1. NCBI lineage: Eukaryota > Metazoa > Chordata > Aves > Coraciiformes > Cerylidae > Megaceryle > Megaceryle maxima. The sequence goes on along the minus strand of JANHGN010017548.1, from coordinate 40,208 downwards.
CTGAAGTTGCCAGCTAGGTGAAAGATGACCTGGCAGAATCCTGACAACCACATACTACTTATACCATAGTTCTGACTCAACAAAATCCTAGAAGGACACATTATTGTCTGCAGTCTGGTGAAGTTTAAGAACTTTGAGTGTAATTTCTGAATATTTTCTCTTGTCAACAAATGCGTTTCCTTTCCCAAGGGCAAAAGGTTTGACTATTTTCTGGTTCAACAAGGCGTTTCAAGCGTGGGCTTTACTGAACCTACACCTACGTGGTCATTTCCTCTCCGGAAAGGCATTAGAATGCTCCACGGTTTGCAGAACCACATTTTTACCAAGTTAAATACAGTCCATCAGAATCACGAACACAAAGGATGGAAAAAGACATAAGATATTAATACAGAAGTTAGACTGAATTTTATTACTGAAATTAAGTGTTGTCTAATTGGACACAGCAAGTATCCTGGGTACCCACGCTTAAAAAAACAACCAAACAAAAAAACCCAAACACACAAAAAAACCCCAACCAAACAAACAAAACCCAAAAGAACAAAAAAAAACCCACACCAAAACAACAACCCCAAAACCAAGCACCAGCCTACACCCCCCACCAGCACCAACTGAATGTCCAAATTCTTCTGCCTCATTTTCCTTCAGTGAGCTATTACCTATTTACTGCCTTTTGGGGAAGTACATAAAACCTTCACATGCTATAAACACCTTCACGTTGGGCATGTTCGGTTCCCCTCCTCCCTTCTTGTTTTAAAGGTTAGAAGACAAAATTACTGCATAAGCCAAATATCACAGAAATAAATCCAACCAATAAAGATGAATCAAAAGTCAGAACCTAAATTTCAAGCACCTATTTTCTTGAAGAATGTAGTGGATTTTGGTTTTTGTTCTTTGGGGGTTTTTTTAACACCATTTTCTCAAAACATTTAACTGAAAACTATCCGAGGATAGGAAAGAGATTCCAAAGATAAAACTCTAATGAGTTTTATATTACACATTTGAAATAAATAAAAAATGGGGGTCATAGACAGTAAAATACAAGCTTAACTTTCTGTAGAAATTTTAGTAGAAAAAATAGAATAATTTTATCATTAAGTCTACAGCTTGATGGAATCATGTGGTTGGTTTATTTTTCCATTAACAGTCCTTTCAAGAATATTTTAATTTTGCTACCTACACAATACACAAAAATTAGAGGAGAAAATTTCCTGTAGTTTCTACTCCAGAATATTATTGCAAAAGATTTCTCGCTATTAGTCTTTAAACAAAAATGCAAGACAGTCAAGTCTATATTCTGATCTGTTGGCAAGGACAGGTTTATACATTTGTCTAGTGCAGTTAAAGACATTTATCATATATATAGCTTTAAAATGCAGTGCAAAAGCCAATTGTAGGCTCTCAGTTTCTATCCTGGTATTTCAGAATTTCCTTTTCAGCTCGAAGTAAACTAAATGATTTGCAAAAACATATGTAGATGTTACTCTTAAGATTGGATTCCCTTTTTTAATTCTAACTGGTTCACCTGCACTTTATTAAACAAATTAAGTCTGATTTCAACATCTGATAACACTTCACTGAACAAGTTTTTAACAGAACTCACAACACATATCAAGGTACACAAGGTCTTCATACATTGGTTTCCGTTTGAAGGCTCCAAGATGTCAATAATTAGCCTTCATAACTTCCTTCTGAAGAAGGCAATGCTATTTTTATTTTATAAACAGAGAATCTGACTAAAACATAATAATTCCACATGGTAAACAATGAATCTAAGATTCCCAGTCTTCTGCTTTGTGCTGCAACCACTACAATGTTGAAAGCTCATTCAGTGTATTTCCTTTTTGCTTTTATCTTTTTGGTACAGTTGCAATGAGGTCTCATTTTATTAAAAGTTGCTGTTAATAAATCTCTACACAGCCACAGAGATGAACTGGAGTTACTAGAAACAGACAACAGGGTACACAAATGAACAGAAAGATAGCCAGACTCTGCTCTGGTGTTGGGTCATGGGCTGGACTTGATGATCTTGGAGGTCTATTCCAGCCTCAGAAATTCTGTCAATCTCTGTCCACCACAAAATGGATCCTATGGAAAACATCAGCTTCATGAAGGTACTTCAGGTCCTCGGAGCCAGTCCAGGACAATCCTCTCTATATACACTGAATGAAAAAATCCCCACAAGCCTTTTTGCACTTTATAAGCTATTACTCAGTTTTTAGAATTCAATCAAAGAATAATATTAAGCCTGCTCCACACAGGCTATGATAGCTGCTACTCCTCCATAACTCCCACGCCACCACATCCTACCTGCAGCACCTCCGGGGCAAAACCTCCCGAGTCAAATCAGTAGGTAACATGGAAAGAGGAGCCAAAACCAGTGGTAGCAATATCTAGTGCTTAATTAATAATCTGAGCCTATCCTTCTTTCTTGTCTTGTCTTTTTTAAGGTAAGAGCTAAATTCGCTTTCTCCCAGAACACTGGAGGAAAAAAGACTCACTATTTAATCAACCACCCAGGAGTTTAAAGCAAAATAAAATCAAAGCACTAGTGCTACGCTCCATAAAAGCAAAAACTGAGCAATACCTCCAGTTCACTCATCATCACTGGACTTGAACCACTCACCTTTGGCACACTGTTAAAAGGATCCAGGCAGTGAAAGGCAGGAATCTCCAACAAAGTTACGTACACCACTACCTGAAATAACAAACAACACACACTTATTTTCAGTACTAAATGTAGAAGACCTTTAGCCAGGTAACTTAGTTTTCATACTATAAAAATCTCTTCAGAGATGCAGAAAAGCAGGCAGAAGAGCTCTAACTTGATCCACCTGTTCCGTATAAATAGAATCCATTTTCATATTTAACTTCTCAATCACAGCAAGGTCAATTTAACCATCTAGGAAAGAAAGCAACTACAAACCAGCTGTCACAATACAGAGAAAAATCAGTCAAGAAATCAGATTAAAAATTCAGCCCAGTTTTCCCAAGATCACATCTTAAAAAGCACTGTTATTTACTGCTTCCTCCACTTTTATGTTTGTCAGTGTAGCTTGCCCAGGCTTCCCAAGAAAAGGGAAATGCTGTTACAGGTGGAAAACTGAGGTACATCAGCAAAAGCGCAGCCAGAAGTTTTGTGGGACACGACTGTTTCTACCCAGGAGGCAGTCAGAACACATTTGGATGTGTAATCCAGCTGGATTACTGCTGTGCGTGGTTTGAGGCCCTTTGGCAGAAGATACTGATCCAACAAGACAAACTCTGAAGGAGGAGGTGAAGTTGGTCAGAGAGATGGAGATGCAAAGGGCTGGATGTAAAGAAGCAATAAGAAAGGTTTCTCCAGGAGGGTGGCTAAGCATGGCCGAGTGACCCCTGAGAAGTGATGGACCTTCTTCCCAAGAAAGCCTCAAATTCTCCTGGCCGTGGCCCCAGTTGTGGCCTTCGCCCTGACAGGAGCTGGACAGCACAAGCCTCCAGAGGTCCCTCCTGGCCTTCATTGTTCTGTTGAGTATTTTTAGCCACAAAAACAACCTTTCAGAAGGGACTTCAAAGTATTTCAACATTTGTTTCTGGTTTTCAGTGATGCTTCTCACTCCACAGGATGTCTGACAAATTCAGGCAGTGTAAACCCAAGACCCAATTCAAAGGGGAGGGGAGAAGAAAGCAATCTGAATGCCCTCCTAAGTGCTGCAGCCCCTAGCTCATAAGAACGATATATTACAAGTCCTACTCAACCCAAAGCTACTCAAGCACAAGTGTTTCTGTTCAAAGTCTTCTCTGAACAGATTTCAACCAGTTGCCACTCCATAAAAACCACCTTATGAAGACATTCAATTTACAAAAGCAATATATCCAATGATCCCATGCATCATAATGAAGGGAGGGAAGAAACGGTATTGACAAAGGTATTACAAATACCTCACACAGATGTTTAGAAGTGAGATATAGGCTTTCTCCCATTAATAAGCGGAGCAACAAAACTATCAAAACCACATTTGGACAAATATTTAAGCATAACTGTACTGTTAGGGGGTAAAGCATGAGAAAGTCCCCGTCCCTCCAGCTGCCTTTGCTCCCCAGCAGCTGGGAGGGGAGCCAGAGCATTCCCAGTCTCCCCAAAAAACACCCAAGGGAAAAAAACAGAGGAAGGCAAATCACAAGGAAGTGTTATTCAAACAGAGGAACCTCCTGATCCAGTTCAGTGCCTGAATGAAGATGTGCCAGTGACAGCAGACAGCAGACGGGGCTGGAGGGTGACCTATCACCATCTCCTCTATGAGGGTGCTGGCTGGAACATCTGCTGCCCCATCACCTGACTTGAGTTTTGAGCTTTCTGCAGACACAGACCACGGGCAACCATACTTTCCAAGATCAATTTCCTTACTCAATTAAAGACCTCAATGTGCCCTCAATGAAAATTGCTCTACATTGGAAATTATAGGATGGATATCAAGTAAATAAAAGAAGCAACATTAAAATCCTGAGGCAGGGCAGATCTATGTTTCTACTGGTTTAATGTTTTGTAGTACACCTTCTTCTCCTGTCAATGATCCAAGAACATTTTTAATATTCAAGGGGAACAAAGCGAGAAAATAAAAGCCACTTCCTATTTTGTTACAAGATCTTCTTTCTGAACAGTTCTGTCTTTCCCCTTCCTACTTCATAAACCATCTACTGCCCCTTACCATCCACCACTGAAGTACTGCACCAAGCTTTGGATTTTGTTTGGGGCTTTTTTTGTTTATTTGGTTTGTTCCTTAAATGAAAGCTCAACATCTCTCGCAATTATTGCTTCCACCTTCCCTAGTGCACTTTTGCATCTAGAAGTTGCAGTTGAAAGTGAGCTGAAAAACAATGCTGGTAATTACCAATATCTGAACAATTAACCTCGTATTTAGTAGTCAACTGTAGAGGAAGTACAGTTGGGGAAAATATGAGTCCAAATTCCATCCAAACACACATGAAAAGAATGAGTCATGTGTTTATCTCAATATAACAATGCTAACTTCCTTCTGTACAGCAAGAATGGTTTTATTCTCACAGCTCAATTAACATGCATTATAAGCAGTTCAGAATGTTAATGGTGATAGTGAAAGAGAAGATGCACAAGAAAAACTCATTTCTACCAAAGTTCTGATTAAAATAAAACTCTGTTAATCTAACAGACAGATGAGTGCAAGATGCAGACTGGTCACTGCCCTCTCTGGGCTCAATTCTGTTGCACGGTGACCTCCTTTTCTGTTTTTCTCCTGGTAAAAGCCTTCACTTTGCTACGGAAGAGCCAAGAGGAAGATTTCTGCTGAGTCACACCAAGTGTCACTTCCCCACAAGTGTAACCAGTTTCCATCACACACCCCCGCAGCCCAAAGCTTCACCTGCCACAGTGTGACTTGCAGCATGACTCAAACTCAGGTTGGAAACCTGGACCACAAATAATTCTCTTCTACTTTAAATATGTTCCTTGAAACAATCTTTCAATTGTAGAAGTTCAAGATCTTTCTTGTCCAAGGGCAGCAAATGGAAACAATGGTTAGGGTTTGGGACCATCTGCCCCCAGGCAAAAAGTATGCCCTGTAGGTTGGGTTTTCTGGTTCTGCTGCTTCATCCTGCCAGACAGGACTCTAGACAGCCATACTGGATAGCAAAGCCAGGCTGGGCAATGAATAGTTAAACTGCAACAGTACAAAGTCATCTGTCAGCCTTCGGAAGCACTGGAGCAGAGGGCAGGTGCCTACTGTCCACTCAGGAGACAAGCTGGCGCAATGTTAGAAAACTTGGGAAATGAAGTCAACAATTTTTTGAAAAGCAGCAAGGGAAACAGAGGCACAGAGCTGGGCAGTGGTGCCCCATGCTACCAGCAGAGCCCACCACTTCTGTACCATCTAGGGGGACGTCCATTTGTCCTGACTCAATCCTCATAATGCTCCAGTAACGTCAGCCCTGCTGCATGCAGAACACCAGGGTTCCTCACCACTCCTGAGGGTCTTCCTAGCCCCCTCTTCACACGAGGCCCAGAGCAGAGGGACAGGAGGCAACAAGGAACAGGAACGGCAGACTACAGCAACTGGATGAACGTGTGATTACAAACATGCGAGGCAAAAAGACAAATTTATCTACCTTTGACCAGCAACATCAGTCACCCTGGCTTGTTTTCTTGACCAAGGTCTTCCGAACACCAAGGACTATTCAAAAGTGCTTTCTACTGTGGGATTTGTATAGTCAGAAATAATAAGAAATATAAGAAATAAAAGTTTGAATTAGATGTTTGCAAAAAAGCACCATAAGAACAATATCAGCAAGATCTAATATAATAAGCACCTTATATTTAATATATTTTTTTCTTTCCTTAATAGATGTAATGTGCCCCATTTTCTCTACTCCCATGGCTAAAATCCAGATCCAGCCTCACAATGACTATTTCAATGACAATTCTCTCAGGTTCTCTTCCCTGTACCCGACCACCTCCAATTTAAATGCTGACACGAAACAGCTAAAATAATCTCTTTGATACTTAATATGCTAATAGACAAGAATGACCTGACCATAAACCTGTACTGCAGAGAGTGGGAATTTTAGCTCCAATGGTAAGGCATTCAAGTGACTCCGACAACTACAATAAAATTCAACAATTGACGTATTGCCGGTGACCTTCTGGAGAACAAATGAAAAACATCACCTTAATACAAATTCTCTGGTGGAGAAGATCAAGCTGGAAATCTGCCAGTCCATTACACCATCTAGCTCCACTCCCAACATTAAATATTGCCTTCCTTTGTAATTGACTGAAATAAGCTGGAGCAATTGCAGGTAACCACTCTGGGCTATTAAAGTATTCCATGAAGACTTCTCCATTAGGTAGGTATTTCAAATGAAGTTACATCAAAAATAAGCTATGTTCAAAATATTTTAACTATGCAGACAATTGGGCAAGCACAATCCCGTTCCACGGCGCAGCAGACAGATCAGCATAGGCACTCAAAAGCTCAGTGCTTGAATTTGCTTACAGGGAAAAGAAACCCACCAGGTTTATTCAAGACTCTAGTATATGCTTAATATTTTAACTTCACAGTCATATACAGCCTCACAAAACTCACTTAATATTAGCTCGTTCTAAAGCTAAGAAAAGGGTAATGTTACAATATGCAACTGTGTTTAAACTCAGGTAAGTCAGGGCACTCACTGAACACTACATTTTAAAGCCAAGTATGAAACACGGGGAGAAAACAGAAATCAAGACAGGATTCACATTGTATTTAAGGTTTCAAAAAGGCAGCAAATTGCAACAGTGTGTTACAATGTGTATAACTTGCTGAAAACTAACAACAAAAATAATTAAAATCCTTTTACGCTACATAATCTACAAAATCGAGCTTTTCTTCTCTTAAGATTGTGGGTCCTTAACAGCAAGGAAGCAAATGAAATGGGGCATGAGAACAGGTTCAGTGCCTCGCACACAAAACAGACTGCCAGATACTAAAAACACTGGAAAAGATTTAAGCCTGTATGCCAGCTGCGAAAATTAGTCTAGCCCTTGAAGCAAAGACAAATGTCTGTGTTTAACTGGGCTCTTTTAAGCACTCCAGGTTTGGAGCCATCACCAGAGGCTGTAAGGGCTAGCCTAAGAAATTTGGGTTTCTTCTGAGGAGCTCACAAGCAGGAGGTTTTCTGTCTCCTCTGTGCTTCTATCTGGCATACAAGAGCCGTATCACATCTCCCAGCCACGCTGGGATTAGACATGTATCGTTGGTTACTCAAACTTTTTTTTTTTATTTTTTATTTTTTTTTTAAACAAACACGTATTTGGGGTGGGGTTGGGAGAGAAACACAGCTCGAGAAAGCGTGCAGTGGCTCACACTTCAACCACAGGCAGCCAAAGAGGCTATGCTGACCTATATTCTCATTTAACTCCTGAAGTCGAATGTGCAGTGTTTGACTCTACAGACTCTGGTGTATACATGATACACCTAGGGAAAAAAAACACCCACCCAACCAAAACCCAACAATATTTTTTACATTTGCTTGCACAACCACTAACTTCCAACCTACTCATGAAACATAAGTAGTTGTCTAAATAATACCAATGTTTAAAAACCCCATTCAGAAACTATCTTCCATTGCCAGCTTCCTCTGTAGCCACAATGCAAAGTCAGGCATGAATAGCACCTTTCTGAACTGGAAAAAAAAATTATCAGGGTTGCATCTGCTAAGAGTTCTACAGTATATATCGTACAGATTAACATTATTTTATTAACAGGAATCACGTGCTTCTTACATTCTCTCAGCTAGAAGTTCCCCCGAAACGCCTGAGCTATTAAAAAACCTAATCTTGACACCAAATTACTACCTAAAGTCACTGTAATATGCAAATTTTTTAATTCCTGGCTTAAGCAGGATTTTCCATCTTGATCCTTACTGATACTGACCTAATTCAAATTTGATTATGCTGAGCTACAAACTTCCAGGGCAGTCATTGCCCGAGAAAAAGAAAACCTCAGAAAGCAACATGCAGAAATAGTGAATGGGAGGCCAGGCAGCCTCCCCCCAGTAAGGCTACAAACTCCTTCACTGTCATATTGCAGTCTCAGAAACCAATAAAAACCCAAGAGGAGTAAGAAACCTCACACACTTGTCTCTCAAACTGATAACGGATGATCAAATTAAACGGAAGCCGTGTCCAGTCGCTCTCTGCGAGCTGAAGGAGGCTCACAACAAAGGCACCCTGCCACCAAATTAGCCCCAGGTTTTTTAAGCGTTCTTATGCAAGAGCTACCTGTGAAAGGTGAAGTAGTCAAACTCCACTCAATCTCCATTCCCCTATTTCTTCTTTTCTATTTGCAATAAGAAAAAGAAACCCCCAACCTTTCTAAATTTCCTTATTTAAGGGTTTACAAGCTGGCTGCATAAGCACATGTGGTAAAAAAAAAAAAAAAAAAAAAAAAAAATCCCTCAAGCCCACATAGGAGAAGCAACATTTTATGCTTAGGAGAGTCCTAAGCACCTCAAGAACCCTTACAAATATATGCTGAAAGACCTGGATTACCAATTACAGTTGAGGATAGATAAGCAGAAAGGGGACTCTACAGACCCAGGCTGTTCTTAAACTTTGTCTCACAGTATCTTTAAGGAAAGGATTAGAGTTCAAACTTAGGTAGTGCTTAACTGAGAAAGCTTCTCCTTCTGAACTAACTAAACAGCTCCTTCACAAATGTATTTTTCCTATTGCATCTTTGCCATAAAAACGTTTCACGTAGACACATGTGACCCACCAAATCACACCAATTCTTCCATACTCTCTCAGACCTTTTAGTTCCGTGCTTGGGGATTTCAGGGCTGTGAAAGATGACTACAAAGTGCATGCTAATATACTTTTATGGTAATCTAGTAATCTGCACGGGTAAATTACTGAAAATGCATACCTCTGCTGGAAAAAGGCATTCACAGGCGCCTTTGGGAGAAGTGAAAACCACAGATTCTGATGAACTGGCTACAACAGAAGGACGCAAAACGCTAACTCGCTACTGGAGAAACACCAGGCTGGTTACCAGATGCCTGGTTATCACTCTTGGCTAGAAGACTGATGTTGAAAATAAGCAAATAAATCTCACATTTACATAGTGAAAGAATAATTGTTTGGGGGTGAAATGTAACAGAAAATGGACTGGGACAGGGGCTACAAAGAGACTACGCAGCATCTACCATGCTAGACTCATGTAAGGCAGACTTAGCCCACTGGTAATTCTAAGTTACAGGCTGACTGCAAGCTCTTATTAGAGCTCCTGTTCTTGTAAATTCTTTCTTCCTTTGGACTACGAAAATCTTTCCTATGCGTACATTCAACACATCACTGTCTGAACTTGAAATAATAGTGCCACTACTGTCTCAGTGCTAAGATACACGTATAGGGTGATGTTAAGAGGGCTAGGTCAAGCTCAGTGGTTGTCTTTGAAACCAGAGGCAGATACAGGCAACTGGAGGAAATGCAGAGAGCAGATCCTGACTGACATCTTCAAGAAAAGCATTGTCAGAAACTTCTTGGTAACTCTCAAAGCCCCAGATGGCAACTTGAAACGTCAGACTGAGAGAAGAAGGTCTGGTCTGGGCACCCCCCGCCCGCTATAATAGCTGCAGCGGTCACTCCCTGCACCTGAGTCTCTTTGCTCAGGGGGTTTGGGGTTTACCCTTCCTCCAGATGCACGGCCACCGGCTGTGTAAGGATGCTGTGGGCATTGCTGTCCAAGTAGAGTATCTTGTTCTGAAAAGTAACCAAGCTCTGCCCTACTCTGTTCAGGCACACTGCATCCAAAGGACTGTCAGCAGAAAGGAGAGACACTGCACTTTGAAGGGATGGCAGAAAGAAGCTCAGGCACCTTGGCCCTCAGGTGAAGAAATCTATAATGACTTCAGCTGAGGGAGCAAGTTGAAGAAACCTCTCTCAACCAACAGCGGCAGAAAGAGTGGACAGATTTACTGTTTACTTAAACTCAGTATTTCATTTACAGTGCAGAAAAGCACAGGGCTGCAGAACTCACATACACAGACATTAAACTGGAACCCATTAGTAAAACTGAGGGAGAAAAAAAGAACAACAAAAGACCACAACAGAAAATCCCTAACTGAAACATGGTCCAAAAGTACATAGTGTTAGAATTCAGTACCATTGATGAAAATTATCTTCCTTGGGAGGAACAAAACATTTTTGTCCCAATATATCTGTATATGAAAGGCTGGAAAAACCTGTCATTCTAGACTTTAAGTGTTTCTAAGTCTCCTCTGATGACCCAACCTACAAACAACAACAAACTTCACGTGGTTCAAGTACAGAACTACCACAACTAGGGGTTCACATCTAGGACTCAACAGTAAGTGGAAGGTAAACACCTGGAACTTTGAAGTGGCTTTGGTTCCTTCCTGACTTGTTAGGTGGTATATGCTAGGCAGTGGCATGAGGTACTGTGACCACCCTCTCTGGACATGGCAGAACGGCACTTCCCAAAGTCAGCACCTTCAGTGTGCAGGTCAAAACAAAACCATTAGGTTCCTCAGATCCACAAAAAGGAACCTGAGTTGCTAGGATTGACACTTCCCAAGAACAAAGAGGCCCCCCCCCCCAGGCACTTGCTTTTACTTCCAAGTTAATAATCAAAAACTGTTGAAGCAGTTTTTACCTGAATTACCCCAGAAACCTTTCTATAGGTTGACAACAAGAAGAGAAATGCTAACGGAGCTTTGGTTCCACTGCAGCAAACAGCAGCCTGAGCTGCAGGCACTGCTATTACTGCTGTTAGAAAGATAACTAGATATTCCAAAATCTCATAATACCCAAATAAAATTTGGCAACAGCCTACCCTCTGAGGTTTTCATCACTGATTTTCTCCCTTTCATGTCTTGAACACATCTGATGGTGTCTTATTCTACTCATTTTAATCACACCAATTCAGTGGCAGCCTACAAATGAAAATGCAATAGCAACATTGCAGGCCCTGTAACAATAGTCAAAACAAAGATTTCCTATGGCAGCTGTCAAATTAATGACATCTCCAAAGCTATCTAAATACAGTATCTGGGCAGAAATCCAATTATGTCAATTCTGTCTGAATACCCCAAAAAGAGAGTCCTACTGGGGTTAGAAATGGAAATCATTTTAAGCACAGATTAGCTACACAAGGAGCTCCACACTTGAAACCAGAACAAGGGAACAAAAACCTAAAGGCATGACATTTATCTGGACACAAGGGAGAGGGGAAAAAAGAACTGCTAGACATCTGGCAAAAGGTCAAAGACAATTACCTTGTCCAAAACTGCCCCCAAAGATAATAGCTTCCAGGTTCATTTCTTGGAAAAATGATTTGACTCCAGTAACTAAAAAGACTTCTGCTCACCTCTACATCCTCCGCTACTGCTTTGGTTTTGCCAAAACTTCTTTCTTTCCCCAACAAAATATTGACAGCAGTAGAAGATGCCAACTTCCCAGAAGCATGAACTTAAATTATTTGAAACCTACATAAGAGAAAATAATATTCTCCCTCACTTAAATGAGGCAGCAGTGACAAAGAGCAGTGAGGGGGTTTAGTTCAAGAATATAATTTCTTGCTGCTTTTGCTGCTTTCCTTATACCATTGCAAGCACCGATATCCCTTTTGCTTTGGAACTGTTTGTGTTACAGGCTAATTATGGGGCCAATTCAGTTCTCTGAGCCTTGCCACAGGATTCTGTTTACTTGTGGGTTTAAAGCAGACAACAATCAAGGCGGGGAATAGCCTTTTAATCCATCAAAGAATAAAACACAAGGATTTTTGTTTTCTTTCTTTGCAGGCATATTAAAATAGCTGCCTTCTAAATTATCTGGGTTTTAAATTAAACTATTCAAGAGACTGCTACAAAACTAAAAGAACAAAGTGCATGTGCCACATAACTGAAGTAATGGACATTGGTTAATAACTACATTCTGACCTGTTATGATTAGATAAATAAGCCTTTCAATAACTAGCAGTGGATGATGAAAAATGTCAGACTGATTTTGACAAAATTTTTAATGCTGATCAGTCCTTGTACTGAAGGGAACACTTTCAAAGGTAGGGATCTAACTCACTAAATACAGATCACAGAATCACAGAATGTCAGGGGTTTGAAGGGACCTCCAAAGATCATCGAGTCCAAAACCTCTGCCGGAACAGGGCCAAAACTAGGGCAGATCACACACAAAGGCATCCAGACAGGTCTTGAAAGTCTCCAGAAAAGGAGACTCCACAACTTCTCTGGGGAGTCTGTTCCAGGCTCTGTAACCCTTACAGGAAAGAAGTTCTTCCTCGTGTTGAGGTGGAATTTCCCAGGCTCGAGCTTGAATCCATTGCCCCTTGTCCTATCACAGGGCACAAGTGAAAAGATGTTGTCCCTGCCTTCTTGACACCCAGCCCTCATGTATTTATAGACATTGATCAAATCCCCTCTCAGTCTTCTCCTCTACAGACTAAAAAGCCCCAGGGCTCTCAGCCTTTCCTCATAAGGCAGCTGTTCCAGCCCCTTCATCATCCTCATAGCCTCTGTTGGACTCTTTCAAGTTAATCTCTGTCCCTCTTGAACTGGGGAGCCCAGAACTGGACGCAATACTCCAGATGAGGTCTCACCAGTGCAGAGTAGAGGGGGAGCAGAACCTCCCTCGATCTGCTGGACACGCTCTTCTTAATGCACCACAGGAGACCACTGGCCTTCCTGCCCAGAAAGTCACATTGCTGTCCCATGGAGAACCTGATGTCTGTCAAGACTCCAGGGTCCTTCTCCACAGAGCTACTCTCTAAGCAGCTCGCCTCCTAAGCTGTACTGCTGCATTTTGTTGTTCCTTCCCAGGTGCAGGACTCTGCACTTGCTCTTGTTGAACCTCATTAGGTTCCTCTGTGCCCAGCTCTCCAGCCCGTCCAAATCTTGCTGAATGGCCACACAGCCCTCAGGTGAATCAGCCAGTCCTCCCAGTTTCACGTCATCAACAAACTTGCTGAGAAGACACTCTGTCCTGCCATCAAGGTCACTGATGAAGATATACTGCAAGAGCTTCTGCTACCAACATGATATCAAATCCAGGGAGAGTAAAACATTCATTATGAATGGGCCTCTATTTAGGATTGCACATTCCAGGCTGTGCTGCTTACACCAAGACTCACGCAGTCAGAGGTGGGATTTTTTTTTAATTGCTGTTGGGTTGCTGTGTTGTTTTTTTCTTGAACTCAAATTGTTAGGAATACTGAGAGCAATCTTGACTAAAAGCAGTGCCAATGATGACCAGCTACCATCTTCACCCACTCAGGGCAGTTAACGTCCAAACTGGTTTTAGAGGCATGCACAGAGATCCCTTTGCAGGTCAGCATTTTGGGATGATATCAGTTTGGACCCAAAGCAGATCAGTAACACCCCCCCCCCCCCATTTTCTGCTGTTAAAGCATTAGTTGGATTGTCAGACACAACAACTTTAACTAAACTTGTTAAGGATATAATTTCCTGTATTTTCTTACAATGAAAAAATACAGAGTTTATGTAAAACAGCTTCCAGTTGGACCATGCAGTCAATAAGGCTGTCGGAAAAATTTTTGCGAAGCTTAGAACAAAATTCTTCAGCTTCAATTTTTAAAACCCATTTGTTGCCAGTTCTTTATTACAAGAGATTTCATTTTTGCATTTGCTCTCTCAAACACACCGAGCACAGTACCATGAATCCTCCTTTGTGTCACACAGGCACTGCAAATCCAATTACTGCTCTATTAGGTCTCATTTAAATCCCATACGGTGTGACAATAAACTGAACGAAATGAGCATCAGCACGTTTTTCAGCCGTCTTTACAGTACGACATAGATGGCAATCACGGCTTAATAAAATTTCATTTACAAGGAAGGTAGCTCTGAATTTTCTCTTTCTCTGCCAGGCGTTTCAGGGAGACTTGGGAAACGCTGTCCCTTCCCAGCCTCCCTTGAAGAGGCCCATTGGCCATTGCCGTTTCATGCTTCCCAAACGCCCAATTCTTCCACTTGCGGCACAGAAGTTTGTCCCGGGGGTCAATGCTTAAAACACAGGCAAACCCTACCGATCAGCAACTAGCGAATTCAATGTTTACTCCAAAAGTGTCACAATTGGGGTTTTTAACTAAATTCCCTGGGTAAGGAACACTTTGGCCCAGGATAACATCAGGTTGGGAAGCGGGGAGGGGAGAGCAAAACAAAACACCAGCAATCTGAAGGGTGCTGAGAAAGATAATGGCATTTATATCCTATCTGGATATAAAAAAAGCCCTGCTATGACTGCTAAATTTTGCAATGTAAATTTGCACAGCTTTCAGAACTTCTGAATGCTTCACCACTTCAGTGGAGTTAATTTCTAACTCTATCCTAATCACATACCCCTCTACAGTATTTCCCAAGCTTGACACTACCCTGCAACTACTGTTTATAGATGCCCAGGTCTGCGCTTTCTTCTGGGAATGCTAAAAAAACCAAACCAAACCAAACCCAAAAGCCTTCAGAGAATACAAACTAAAAATCCTTCATTTGTATTAAGCATTTGCCCCAGCCAAAGCCCTCTCTGAAGGATGCAGAAGAGCCTCATTGATTAGCTGTTTCTTAATAGCGGACACGACTAAATAATTTTCCTCGTGCAGGCTGGAAATCAAAATGTCAGGCTGACATTTAAACACATGATCTGATCTGCTGTTAAAAAACAAAAGCCAGGAAAACATATGCTGTCCACTTTGAAACTTACTCCCCAGACACTTTGTTGCTAGCAGAAAAAGATTCATAGTTTCAAAACCAGGCTTACGAGTATTTCAGTCATTCCATTAAACTATTTTAATTATACTTTTATGCCCACCACCAATAGTCAGTAAGACCATGAGAAACAGGTAAATCCCAGGTTGAGGGAGAGAGGATGCTGATGGGGGAGAGGGGGAGAAATTAAGTCATTTCAAGGTTAGTGCTCCAATTCTGCAATTAGAGTAAAAAGATTTGGGCCAGTTTTCTCTGTGCAGCCGAGATCATTAAAGACAGTAGTGTTCCTTGTGTTTTGGTCCTTTTTGCTAGGAAAGGAATCAAAAGGCAACTGCATTTTTTTCATGCATATTACTCAATCACATACTCTTTTCTAGTGCATTTCCATAGGTGTTTTTCTGCACGCACTTTAATAAGCCTACACCACTGCTTTGCCTACTTTTTGCTCCCATTTATCTTATATCTAAACCTATGGACAGGCCACATGAAGGAATAGCAAAAGCCAAAGACCCTGATAACTCTGTCCACAACTTCAAGCAACACAGACCTGAAGCTTCACTTAAAAAAGTACAAAGATGCCAGCTTCATAATCCAAATGTCTTTGCCTGAAATTGAAGCTAAGGCTATCGTATCTTAGTTTTTAAAGCTAATAAAGAACTGAAAACACTAAATTGTACTTGTATACTTCAGTAACTTTGAAAATTTTGGTTTATTTTCAAGGAGGCAGAACAATTTCCCGTCCTTTCTACAGGATTTTAACTGTATTTGCTTTCACTGTACTTCACCACTCCTTTCAGCAGGCTACGATGGCAAATACACATCCTTACAAGAACTTATCTGCTAAAGTTACACCTCTCAAGCTGCAAAAGAGCACAAACATCCCACATGCTTCAGAACACAAAGCCTATTGCCATGAAACCCAAGATTAACGGTCTTGGGAATCCACTGTCAACAGCTAAAGCATACACACACTTTTTCTTCAAAAAATCAGTTATAGTAACCTGCCATTTAAGTCAGCAATACCACAGATGCCATGAGTGCTTTCTTCTCGACAAATAAGCAAGCAACAGGTCCCAATAGTAATCAAGAATTTGCAAAACCAGAGCCTAAATACAGACTACGAACACATCAAGTGCTCAAATTATAGCTACTGTATTTTTAGAAGCACTAGGTACCTTAAGAAAGCAGTGCAACAAGTTTCAAATTCTTAGCACATTTGACACGTGGTAGCAAAGCAACAACAAAAACAATTATATTAAAAACAAATAAATAAAAATCAGCCCAGGAACAGACATCCTGTGCAAATGGGCTTCAAAATTCTGGTGATAGTCCAACAGCCAGAAATAAACATACCGCAGCAAAGCAATACCAAGGACAAAAAGCATCCTTTAGCACCATTTCTGCCCCTTATGGGGTGCACCATTAATTCATCCCTTTGCCAAAAAGTGATTCTCGCCTTACATTTTACTAACTTGTAACTTTACAGGAGAAAACTTACTGGTTTAACTAGAACCACCCTTCCTGCTGAGGACGGGCATTAATGATGTCAAGAAAGGTCAGTCAGTGTCCAGGATTTCACAATACACACAGCACAATGCAATCCGGGCCTACTTATTTTTATTTCAAGCAGATTAGTAGCTCACTTTGAGATGCAAAGAAGCAGAAGACAGGAAGAAAAGCAACCCTACAGAGAGCAGACCCACCAAAATTCCCTAGCATGGCTTACTGATGAGTAATGAAGTTTTCAAGAAGACAGTACTGCACTTATAAACTGTAAAGCTAAATGTTACACACTTTGCATAACTTATGTTTCAGAAGCCAATTTCAGCTCTGCCACCTAAAAAAGCTGTCTGGCTTCACCAGAGAAACACAACCCCTCTTCTTCTGCAAAGTGCAACCTGATGGAAGCTTCAGATGAGCACACTGGGTCTGTGAGAACCAAACTGAAACATGTCACAGAGAGAAAACACCTCATTTGAATAAAGCCTCAGATTCTTGAAGTAAGGATGGATCACCTCAAAGGAGGGCAGTATTGTTTCTTCTTCCAGCCTTTTAATTGACCCACAGGCAAAAAACTTCTCTTTCCTATCAATGCTGATCCCAGAACTGACAGGCAAAAGGACAGCCTGGACCTGCTACCTGAAGAAGAGTTACGCTGCCAAGCAGAAGGGAAGGTGATCTGACAAACACCAGCTGAGTAACACATTCTTGGCACGTGGTACTCAAATTCATGACATCAAATTAAAGAACGAGCCATCAAACCAGTACATACACATTTGCAAACTTTGGTGGTATCTTGTGTACCCACACAAAAACTTTACCAAAAAACCAGAATGAGACTGGGGTCCTCAAAAATCCCCCCCAGGACTTTGGTAATTGCCATCAGGGCAGGATTTCCCCCACATTTTGCAAGACTGACTCAGGCTAATTACAACCAAATGTTATGAAATGATTCCTCAAAAAAAAAAAAAAAAAAAAAAAAAAACAACCCCACACCCAACACCCAAAACAAAACAAAAACACACGCACATCTATAGTTTCTAAGAAAACTTGCCAAACTAGAAATGTGTGTGAACGGATGGCCTCGGGGCTGCATGCATTCTGCTTCAGGTCTACAGACCTTCTCCACGCAGTACCAACATGTAAAGGAGAGCACAAAACTACCAGGGACAGATCCTGGTTCCCAAGACCATGCTGTCGCATCTTCATTATTGCCATTACCTGAGATATTTGGTTAAAGCTTGGAGGGACATGCAATCAGAACTTAACTGCTCCTTGCTGGTGTCTTCAGAACAAAAGCTTGGATAGCTGATGTGCTCTTTCACTAGGAGGCTGGTAAAGACTCCACACCTTGTGTGCTACCTAGAGTGGAGGCTGGTGTAATAACTCACATGAAAAGATGGGGCAGTGCAAAAGCAGAGAAAGAAACAGGACAAGAGCAGCAAAAACCTAAGAGGAACAACACTGAAGAAGAAATATTTTACACAATCAGCAACTCCCTGCACAGACAGGGAAGCGAAAATAAACACACAAGAGCTATGCAGAGTTCAGTTTGCTTAACGAAGCTGATTACAAACAAACATTAATGAGAACAGATTTTTTTTTAAGTATTTCAAATAATTTGACAGAAAATAAGGGTTGTCTGGTTTGTGTGTAAAACAGGTAAAGCTAAAAACTCTAATATGTATTTTCTTTTTGTCTTAATAAAACCCCAGAAGTTGCATTTCAGCAATGCCCAATTCTTGATTACAAATCAACATTACGTTCAGCATATGCTTAATGCTACACATGGTGCTACAGAACTTCAAGAGCAAAGAACAGTGGGGGTGGTTTTTATTTATACTCCAGAGGTCTTTAAGTGGAGTAAAGATATGAACTGAGATTCTGTATCTATTAAAAAATAATAACAATAATAGTTTGCTTCAATTATAAAAATGAATCCTTTGTCTTAGAAAGAGGAAGATAATTTGAAGATGGATTTCACAAAAAAAACCCACGAACTGAAACACAGAGATTCAAAGAGAATGAAAGGATACAGTCCTCCCTTCCAGAAACCTCCCTGAATTTTCAAACAGACACCCAGTGCCCCCAGAGAACACCCCACTCTCAGCCTGGGGAACTGCCCCACTCTGTGTCCGTCCATGCTCCTGACCACGACAGCTCTAACGGGGGCAAGATACCCCGCAGCCAGGAGCAGGAACGTGCACACCCAGATGCCAGGCGCAGCTCCTGGCCCTGCTGCGAACCACAGCTTCCTGCTTCTTGACACTCACCAGAAGAGCCATCGTCATCAAACTCATTTATTAATTAACAGACGCCTAATGAATCGGTATTTTCCAGAAGGCCATGTGACTAAGGCCATCTTTTTACTTTTATAGCCACTTTTACTGCTATAGAATATGTTAAAATGAAATCTGTCTTCCTACCAGCTAAGCAACTACTGTGGCAATACATTAATCATTCCAATTCTCTCTCACAAGTGAGTTTTTCCCTCTCTTCTTTCTATATAAAGAAAATGTCAAAATTCATTGTCTTTGATTCTGAAGAAAATTCACAGAATTTGTCTAAGTTTACAAGGACACAAGTAATCTTACTAAGCAACTACATTATTAGTTCGCCCTTTGCAAGGAGGAGATGTTGGGTTTCCCCCCAACCAAAACCTGACACAAATTCCCCAAACATCTTTTCCGCATTTAAAAAGTTTTCATAGTGTGTCCAGGATTAAAAATAACCCTGGTACAAATATCTCCAGTAATGCTTTCTCAGCTTTTACTAACTAACAAAAGCTTAAGAAAACTACTCCTGAAGTACAATCAATACAGAACCTTTTAAGGAGACGCAGCATATACAAAAACAACAGTTCAACAATACATAAGAATTAAGTTCAGGCATTAAAGTCTGAAAGAGAGGTTTAGGCACAAAAAGGGTTGGAAGTGAAGGATAGAAAACGGTAACAGAGTTGCCAGTAGCAAAAGGATGATCAGTACTTCTTTGCATCTCCCAGAATAAACACAGCGGCATAAACTGACAGTCCTGCTGAAATTACTGCATTCTTTGAAACATGAATTACATCTACACCTTGCTGCATTAGGACAGCAGCTCAGAAATAAGCATGCAATCCCTCCAGCAGAATTTACTTCAAAGCTTCCCCCTCCTCTGCCTAAAGAGCTTGGCAATAGATAAAATTGAGAATGTGGTTTTCATTCATTTCTTCCAGGCACTCTAAAATTCACACATGCACCTCGGAGTGGCTTGAAATCTGGTGTGCCATATGGCAGTGCATTTGTCATTTCCAGAAATATGTTGAATATGGGTTCCAGAGATATAAAGCCCCACTGAAAGAAAAAAAAAAAAAAAAAAAAATTTAAAACTCTTGATTTCCATCTATCTCACTACGAGTGAATCTATCCTCTTCCAGATGAAGCCCTACCCCAGCCATTAGGCATGATACAGTTCCTGCATACAAGGGTTGAATCCTTATTCCAGATAGTATTTGATCAGTTTCCATCAGGATTATAAACGTGTGCTGTATGCGCAGGTTCGATGCTGTCACTGGGATGGAAATCCCTTGCTTCGGGTTTCAGACCTTGCTTACTTTCACAAGTTGTTGGGTTTTGTTGTTTTCTTTTTTTTTTTTTTAAGTCTGGGGTACAGTTATTCATACTCTTCTAATATTAATTGTAAGCAATACTGCATTTAGATGCATATTTCAGTGCAGGTATTACATAACACATTTTTAAAGCTAAGGTTAAGTACGGGGTAAAAATAGTTTCAAGTGCTACCTTGGGAAAAGCAGCAATTCCTTTGCAAAAGGGAAATAGATCGCATTACCAGGTATATTTCTATTTCTCATATATATTAAAATTTTAACCATGACAGCTCAAACATCAAACACTGCAGTTATATAGGAGTAAAAAGATCTAACAATGTGAATT
This sequence comes from Megaceryle maxima, assembly GCA_024605025.1. NCBI lineage: Eukaryota > Metazoa > Chordata > Aves > Coraciiformes > Cerylidae > Megaceryle > Megaceryle maxima. Next base: position 19,527 of record JANHGN010017548.1, on the reverse strand, counting down.
TAAAATGACCATACAGCTCATGAGTCACATATGTATTCTCCAAAGAGCTGCAAACAGCTGCATCATCAACAGCAAACAATTATTTCTGCAAGTGTTTTTATTTTAAGCAACTATTTGAAAATTACATGGTTCTTTCAGAGAAGGCTGTTATTTATGTCTCTCATAAGCTTCAAAGGGAATAATCAGAACTTGCAGAAAAATAATTTTAATAGATAAAGCAGGTAACATTCAAAGTTGCAAAGTTTTCAGATAGTAGACTTTTGTAAGTTTGCTTTTTATTCACTATAAACCTTATTTTAAGTAATCATAGTTACTTATTTTACCAGGGAGGGTGGGAAGTTACCTACACATTTTAGAAATGTCAACAAATGTGTGATCTTTCTTATCGTGCAAACCAGGGGTGAAATTTGCTGACTACTGAACTTAATGGAATGGGTAAATTTTCTAGATTTTTCCCATGCTAAGAATGAACAACTCTACTGCCAAGCAAAAGCTAGCTGCTCTTTGCATAGTGCTACAGCTTCCATACACTGAAGGAAGCTCTGCAACTGTGGACTGAGGTGGCCTTTGTATCATATAGTTCTCCTTCACATGAAAGCCAGCTGAAATTTGACTATCTTTTAAGTACTGGGCTGTATATACCCTGAACACACACCCTGTAGAAGCATCACAGTTAGGAAGTTTACCTAAAGACAACCTGAACACAGCTATGGGATACTGCAAACTGTACACAAAGATCAGCCCTTTACATATTAACTAAGAAGGGATTAAAATCTGTACTTACAACAATGTAGACTTGTAAATACCATGTATGCGTAGGAGGACTACTTTATTTATGAAAAACTCTGGAATTTCCCAATTGTTGAGCTTTCCCTGTGCAAAATTCTCTTAACTTACTCATCTGCATATATACAGGCGTGTTCCTTATGAAGATAAGGACACACGTGCTAATGTAAATTTATATATTTATACTGAGAATGCAGTCTAAACTAATTTATAATTTATTGTTTTAGAAGGAACGTGCATTGGAAACCTTGACAGACAGTTCGTGACTAGGTAATAACACCTAAGTATTATAATGGATAGTCTTACCCCAATTGACAAGTCTTCTGATTAATTAAGGAATAAAATACAAGATCAACAACACCAGGCACGTACATGAAATTATCTAATTTGGAGATATTTATTATAAATTACTGTAATAAACACATGCCATAACAATCAATTTAATTGTTACAATGCTGTATCTGTGTAACTACCATTTTTTACTTATCCTAAAACCCTTTTCAAGATAAAATTCCCATGGTTAGTTCTTCAGTAAAAAAATACAGTAGTAACACTATAAAATCTAATTCATATGGGATCTAGTACAGAAAACAAAGCATCTTAAAAACAAAAATTAACTTTAAGTACGTGGAAAATATTGCTGAAGTATTTAAAGCACAATATTGATGTATTAACAGCAGGTATTTTAAAACAAAATAATATGATACAATTTCAGTGTAATTCCTGTGTCACAATTCTGTACTAGAGGTGAACTGTAGTAGAACAGACAAAAAATACTTTTTTCTTCACAGAGAACTGCTGTATATTTTGAAATGGTGAAGGAAAGAAAATACTTAAATTTTAACTGATATTTAACTTCTCAAACCATCTTATTCCTGTGATCATTGTAGTTTTTAAAATCCATGGGACTTCGGAATTTTTGCAAATATAACTAAATAATATGATTATGGTAACAAGTCTGGAAATAAGTAGTACACGTGCACTAAATGACAGACATATCCCTCTAAAGCAAGTCTCCATTTCTTAAGTAAAGCCCTTCATTTGTAAACCTAATTTCAGTTGATGTAAAAGTAAATTTCTGCACTTTTTTACCTATCTGGACCTACCAGGGTTTCTTTTCAGACTGATATATCTATGTAAAAATCAATGTATGCATGCATGTGTGTGTGTATACATACATTCTACATATGCTTTTAAACCACTTTGGTATTACTAGTAAAAAGACGGTGAAGTTTCCAAATCTTAAAACATTTCCTCTGCCTGCACTCTCCAATGTAAATAATGCTTACCGTGGTGAGAGACTTCCTCTGGGTGAACCTCCTCTGCCAACAAGGCTGCGGCTATTATCTCCGAGATCTTGATCTGCAGTGTAAATATTTCACAGCTGATAAATCGACTCTTCTTAGATAAGAGTTTTAAAGCTGATGTAGATATTTTAAAAATACCTCAAATCTCAACTTCTATCTGCAGTTACTGCTGAAGAGTGAATACGTAACTCGTTTAAGATTGCTGAACTGTAGCATGTAAGGTGTTGTCCTTACACATTTCTGAGGCTGTACCAGGCCATGGATTATGTTCACTTCTTTCATTCCTTTCAGTTTTACAGCACAGAAGCGTGGTTTGCATTTGCAGTACCCTCCCCTCAGCCACTTTTAATTTGTACGGTGAAAGTAATGAATCACAGCTGTGGACAGCTAATCTGTATGCTTATCACAGCAAATCCTGATGCTCTCTATTTTTTTAACACTTTGCATCCCAAAATAACTCATAAAATGTATAACGTATTAAACTTACCACTGCCATCTAACAAGTATACGTTATTCTGCAAATTAACTGAAAACTTTATGAAAGCATATAATTCACTAATTCCAATTTATAAGCAGAAGGATAGGAAAGTCCCTTGCTAAAATGGTAGTAAAACAAACAAAAAAGGCCTCATTAAATATACGAAAACGTTTTGCTTGGAAGGACTCAAAAGGGTTATTTTCCCTATGGCCTCTCAATAAAATAACCCTATCTGCCCCTTCCAAGGTTGCCCTCCCCCTATTCTGAGTCAAACGACCTCCGACCTCTTGGAGGGCAAAGACATGACTGATCCATTCTTGGTAAACTGCTAAACTCATTCCCTTCCCCCAAACAGGCAGGACTACTACGACATGTCAACAAATCCTTATGGAGGGAATGAAACAAAGCAAAGCCAGCGGCTCATTAAAACTGCAGAGGAGAGCCAGCGGTACAAATTGCCAATCGGTAAATATTCACAAGATTATTAAACGCTGCAGAAGTTCTCTAACGGGATCTCTTTCACACGAAGTTGTATGTAATGCAATTTCATGAATTATGCAAATAAAGGTTTAAACTATTCACGGCAAAGCCCAGAGCTGTGTTACTCTCGTTGCAAAGAGCTCCGAACTGCACACATCAATCACAGAAGTCACAGGAGACATTGTTGCATTCCTGCCTGCTGATGGCTCTGCTTAAACATTTACATTTCAGACACACACAAAAAAAAAAAAAAAAAAAAAAAAAAAAAAAAAAAAAAAAAAAAAAAAAAA